>LNAC01000043.1:489590-624794 GCA_002007465.1 Ailurus styani
AAACATTTAAAGAATTAATACCCATTCTTCTGAAACTCTTCCAAAAAATAGAAATGGAAGGAAAACTTCCAAACTCATTTTATGAGGCCAGAATTAACTTGATCCCAAAGCCAGGCAGAGACCCCATCAAAGAGGAGAATTACAGACCAATATCCTTGATGAACATGGATGCAAAAATCCTCAACAAAATACTAGCCAAAAGGATCCAACAGCACATTAAAAGGATTATTCATCATGACCAAGTGGGATATTTTCCCGGGCTGCGAGTTTGGTTTAACATTCGCAAAACAATCAATGGGATACAAGACATTAATAAAAGAAAGAACAAGAACCATATGATCTTCTCAATAGATGCTGAAAAAGGCTTTGACAAAGTACAGCACCCAATCTTGATCAAAACTCTTCACAGTGTAGGCATAGAGGGTACATACCTCAATATCATCAAAGCCATCTACAAAAAACTCACAGCAAATATCATTCCCAATGGAGAAAAACTGAGAGCTTTTCCCCTAAAGTCAGGAACATGGCAGGGCTGTCCACTCTCACCACTGCTCTTCAACATAGTACTAGAAGTCATTGCCTCAGTAATCAGACAACAAAGAGAAATAAAAGGCATCCAA
The DNA here is from genome assembly GCA_002007465.1 of Ailurus styani. Lineage (NCBI taxonomy): Eukaryota > Metazoa > Chordata > Mammalia > Carnivora > Ailuridae > Ailurus > Ailurus styani. Next base: position 490,211 of record LNAC01000043.1, read on the forward strand.
ATTGGCAAGGAAGAAGTAAAACTCTCACTCTTTGCAGATGATATGATACTTTGTGTGGAAAACCCAAAGGACTCCACTCCAAAACTGCTAGAACTCATACAGGAATTCAGTAAAGTATCAGGATATAAAATCAATGCACAGAAATCAGTTGCATTTCTATATACCAAAACAAAACAGAAGAGAAATTAAGGAGTCAATCTCATTTACAATTGCACCAAAAACCATAAGATACCTAGGAATAAACCCAACCAAAGAGGGAAGAATCTGTACTCAGAAAACTATAAAGTACTCATGAAAGAAATTGAGGAAGACACAAAGAAGTGGAAAAACATTCCATGCACATGGATTGGAATAACAAATACTGTGAAAATGTCTATGCTACCTAGAGCAATCTACACATTTAATGCAATCTCCATCAAAATATCAGCAATTTATTTCAAAGAAATGGAACAAATAATCCTAAAATTTATATGGAACAAGAAAAAACCCTGAGTAGCCAAAGGAATGTTGAAAAAGAAAACCGAAGTTGGTGGCATCACAATTCCAGACTTCAAGCTCTATTACAAAGCTGTCATCATCAAGACAGTATGTAGTGGCTCCAAAACAGACACATAAATAATTTGAACAGAATAGAGAGCCCAGAAATGGACCCTCAACTCTATGGTCAACTAATCTTTGACAAATCAGGAAAGAATGTCCAATGGAAAAAAGACAGTCTCTTCAAGAAATGGTGTTGGGAAAACTGGACAGCCACATGCAGAAAAATGAAACTGGGTCATTTCCTTACACCACACACAAAAATAGACTCAAAATGGACGAAAGACCTCAATGTGAGAAAGAAATCCATCAAAATCCTTGAGGAGAACACAGGCAGCAACCTTGTCGACCTCAGCCACAGCAACTTCTTCCTAGGAACTTCTTCCTAGGAACATCACCAAACACAAGGGAAGCAAGGGCAAAAATGAAGTATTGGGAATTCATCAAGGTAAAAACCTTTTGCACAGCAAAGGAAAAGACAACTGACAGAATGGGAGAAGATATTTGTAAATGAAACTACAGATAAAGGCCTTGTATCCAAAATCTATAAAGAACTGCTCAAACTCAACACCCATAAAACAAATAACCCAGTCAAGAAATGGGAAGAAGACATGAACAGACATTTCTCCAAAGATAACCCAGTCAAGAAATGGGAAGAAGACATGAACAGACATTTCTCCAAAGAAGACATCCAAATGGTCAACAGACACATGAGAAAGTGCTCAACATCACGTGGCATCAGGAAAATACAATTCAAAACCACAGTGAGATACCCCCTCACACCAGTCAGAATGGCTAAAATTAACAAGTCAGGAAATGACAGATGTTGGCGAGGACAGCCACTCTGGAAAACAGTACAGAGGTTCCTCAAAAAGTTGAAAATAGAACTACCCTATGACCCAGCAATCACACTACTGGGTATTTACTGTAAAGATACAAAGGTAGCGATCCTCAGTGGCACAAGCACCTGAAAGTTTATAGCAGCAATGTCCACAATAGCCAAACTATGGAAAGAACCTAGATGTCGACCAGATGAATGGAACCTAGATGAATGGATAAAGAAGATGTGCTATATATATACAATGGAATACTATGCAGCCATCAAAAGAAACAAAATGTTGCTGTTTGCAACAACGTGGGTGGAACTAGAGGGTTTTATGCTAAGAAAAATAAGTCAATCAGAGAAAGACAATTATCATATAATCTCTCTGATATGAGGAACTTGAGGGGCAGGGCGGGGGGTCATGGGGAGTAGGGAGGGACAAATAATGAAACAAGATGAGATCAGGAAGGAGACAAAACATAAGAGACTCTTAATCTCACAAAACAAACTGAGGGTTACTGGGGGGTGGGAGTGTAGGGATAGGGTGGATGGGTTATGGACATTGGGGAGGGCTTGTGCTATGGTGAGTGCTGTGAAAGGTGTAAGCCTGATGATTCACGGACCTGTACTCCTCGGGCAAATAATAAAAAAAAATGATTATAAAGATACACACTGGACTTGAGAAAAGATTTGAACATGTGAGTGAGGCCTTTAACACAGAGATAAACAATAACATAGCAGAGATCAAGGGCTCAATAAACAAAATGAGAAACACACTTGATGGAATGAACATCAGGCTAGAAGAAGCAGAGGAATGAATTAATGTCCTAGATGATATTATTGGAAAGTAATCACCCTGAAAAAAAGAGAGAAACAAGAATTATGCAAAATTAGAAACGCTTAGGGAACTCAGTGACTCCATCAAACACAACAATATTCAAATTATAGGAGTTACAGAAGAAAAAGAGAAGGAAAGGAGGGCAGAAAATCTATTTGAAGAAATAATAGCAGAAAACTTCCCTAATCTGGGGGAGGAAATGGATCTCTGCCTCCAAGAGTTATAGAGAAACCCCCCAAAATCAACAAAGGCAGACCCATACCAAGACACATTATAATTAAAATGGCAAAATATAGTGATATATAAATAATTTTTAAAGCAGTAAGACAAAAACAGAACAAAACAAACAAAAAGTAACAAAAGAGAAAACCCATAAGGTTATTTTCAGCACAAATTTTCAAAGTCAGAAGGGAGTGGCATGATAAATTCAAAGTGCTGAATAGGAAGAATCTGTAGCCAAAAATACTCTATCCAGAAAGCCTATTATTTAGAATAGAAGGAAAAATAAAGAGTTCCCCGGACAATCAAAAATTAATGGAGTTCATGACCACTAAACCAGCCCTTCAAGAAATATTAAAGGTGACTCTGAGGGAGAAGAAGAAAGCAAAAGTGACAGTATGAACATAGGAAACACAAAGCAGTAAAAATGAATATTTCTGTAAAAAAAATTCAGTCAATGCATTCACAAAATAAAAGGATGTAAAATATGATACCACATACCTGGGGAGAGGAGTAAGAATGGGTTCAAACTTAAATGACCATCAACTTAAAATAGATTGCTATATGCAGAAGATGTTATATACAAACCTAATGGTAACCACAAATCAAAAACCACTAACAAATATGCAAAAAATAAAGGGAAAGATATCCAATATGTCACTGAAGAAAACCATCAAACCATAAAATACAGAAAGGCAAAAAAAGATCAGAAAAAATCTTCAGAAACAACCACAAAACAGGTAACAAAGTGACAGTAAATACAAATCTCTCAATAATGCCTTTGAAGGAAAATGTACTAAATGCTCCAATCAAAAGACATAAGTTGACAGAATAGACAAAACAAGACCCATCTATATGCTGCCTACAAATCTCATTTTGGTACAAAAGTCACTTGCAGTACGAAACTGAGGAGATGGAGAATATTTATCATGCAAATGGGTGTCAAAAGAAAGCCGGGGTAGCAGTACTTATTATATTGGATGAAACAGATGTTAAAACAAAGATTGTAACAAAAGACAAAGAAGGACAACATATAATAATAAAGGGGATGATCCAACAAGAAGATATATCAATGTTAAATATTTATGCAACCAACATAGGAGCTCCCAGTAAAAAAAAAAAAAAAAAATCATACAAACTCTTAATAACAAACATAAAGGAACTAATCAATAATAATACAATAAGAGTAGGGGACTTTAACACCCCACTTACATCAATAGATGGATCCTCTAAACAGAAAATCAACAAGGAAAGGATGGCTTTGAATGACACACTGAACCAGATGGATTTATATATTCAGAACACTCTATCATAATATATCAGAATACACACTCTTTTCAAGTGCACATAGAATAGAACACATATTAAGCCACAAAACAAACCTCAACAGATTCAAAAAGATCAAAGTCATACCATGCATCTTTTCTGACCACAATGCTATAAAACTAGAAATCAACCCCAAGAAAAAAAATCCAAAAGACTACAAATACATGGAGGTTAAGTAACATGCTACTAAACATTGAATGGGTTAAGAGGAAAGAAACGAAGGAAATAAGAAGCACATGGAAATAAATGAAAATGAAAACACAACTGTTCAAAACCTTTGGGATTTGGCGAAATTGTTTCCAAGGGGGAAGTTTATACCAATACAGGCCTAGCTCAGGAAGCAAGAAAAATGTCAACTAAACAACCTAAATTTACACATAAAGGAGCTAGAAAAACAACAAGAAACAAAACTTAAACGAGAAGAAGGAAGGAAATAATAAAGATTAGAGCAGAAATAAATGATACAGAAACTAGATAAACAATAGGACAGAAAAATGAAACCAGGAACTGGTTCTTGGAAAATTTTGATAAATTTGATAAATGTCTAGTCAGATTTATCAAAAAGAAAAAGGAACCAAAAAAAATCACAAATGAGAGAGGAGAAATAACAACCAACACCACAAAAACACAAACAATTGTAAGAGAATATTCTGAAAAACTGCATGCCAACAAATTGGACAACCTAGAAGAAATGGACAAATTCCTAGAAACATAAACCTACCAAAACTGAAACAGGAAGAAACAGAAAATTTGAACTGACCAATTACCAGAAGAAAAAAAAAAAGGAATCAATAATCAAAAAAACCCAATAAACAAAAGTCCAAGATCAGATAGCTATACAGATGAACTCTACCAAACAGTTTTTTAAAGGTTTATCTATTCATTTTTAGAGAGGGTGGGGATGGCACAGAGAGAGAATCAAAGCAGACTCTGTGCTGAGCACAGAGCCTGACATAGGGTTGCATCTCATGACCCTGAGATCATGACCTGAGCTGAAATCAAGAGTGGGATGGCTTGTTGACTGAGTCATCCAGGCTCCTCCCTACCAAACATTTAAGGAAGAGTTAATATCTATTCTTCTCAATCTAGTCCAAAAAATAGAAAAGGAAGGGAAACTTCCGAGTCCATTTCATGAGGCCTGCACCACCCTAATACTAAAACCAGATAAAGACACCACAGAAAAAGAGAACTGCAAGTCAATATTTCTGATGACACAAATGACACATAGACACAAAAATCCATAACAAAATACTAACAAACTGAATCCAATAATTCATTCTCTACAGTCAAGTGGGATTTCTTTCTGGGCTTCAAGGGTGGTTCAATATTCACATATCAAACATGATACATGCCATCAGTAAAAGAAAGAGTAAAAACTATATGATCATTTAGATTAGAAAGTTGGGAGAATTGGATTTGGAAAACTGGTTATTGTTGGTATAATCCTAGGGGGAAATGTTTGAGAGAAGATGGGGTCAAAGGCGATGCCCAGTTTTTCTTTAGTTTTGGTTTGGTTTTTTTAGACAGAAAATTTGAATGAGTAGTAATGCCAAAAAACAGGTTAGTTACTTTACAGTGATGTGATGACAATAGGTTAAATTAACTTCGTTGACAAAGTATTTTGACAATAATTACTCTATTATCCATAACTGGAAAATATGTAATTTTTAAGTCATTCAGTAAAATACTTATCACAATAAGCCTACGTATCTATATTTGACTATATATATATATATGCTTGATGAACATTACTGACCACCATTTATATGAAGAGGACTAATTTACCTTCAAGCCAAATAAAATTTGCAACATCATTTTAACCAGAATTTTACCTTCCTTCAAAAATGAAAGTTAAGAACAACAGATAAATTATTCAAGCATTCAAGTCAAAATAGAACTTTTGTTTGGTTGCCTGATTTACCTAACAGAAACAGAATTTGTGTCTTTAATATAACTATGTCTTAGACAAGGCCCTTTAGTATATAACAAACATTTTTTAATTCAATCTCTAAAATTTAGATATTTCCTGCCAAGAGCCAGTAATTGTAAATGGATACGCTGTATCTCAGAAGCAAACTTACAAGGAAAATGAACGACTTCAATATAAATGTCACAAGGGTTATGAATACAATGATAGAGGAGATACCGTATGTACTAAATCTGGATGGAGTCCAAGTCCTTCATGTAAAGGTAATGTTATATTTCCTTTCTATACATTTTGCTGTACATTTTATAAATCGTTTTCTTTCATATACTCCTTACAGTTAAGCAGTTTATTTTTTCTCACAATGGAGTATTAATGTTTAAAAGGATCAGCTATTATAAAGACAACATACTTAACATTTTGTGTGTGAGGCCCATTTTGAGATCAATTAGTATAATTCTGGCATTCTAAAGATAGACATAATAGAACAAGAAGAGTTCAATAGCTCATTAAGTAGTTGGTCTGTGGTCAAAAAGCAAGTCTAGAGCAGAGCCAGGGTTGTAACAGGCTTCCTAATTCCCAGGTATATACAATTCCCAGATTGCTCTTGTAAATGCCAGGGTTTAGCTTTAAAAAGTAAATTATATTAATACCAGATGAGGAAACCCTCCATTGACAATGGAATTAAGTGGAAGTAACTGGAGATTTCATTAACCACAGACCTAATATGAATCAACAGCGGTGATGATGCTGGGGCGGTGGGGGAGGGAGGAATAAAATTAAACAAAATCTCTTTTAGGTTTTGGAATGGAAGGATGTTGTACAGAGCTAGACTCCATCTCAACTGTGTTTGGTGCCCACCAAAAGATGGTTTCAAACTATGGTGACCCAAAAGAATGTAGATAGCTGAGTTTAAGAAATCACGTCATAAGAAGAAAAGCAAGAAGATAGCATATAGCATGGTAACAACTGTGTTGAGACATTGGCAAATATTTATGGCAAAGAGTGAGTCAATTTCTGTTGAGGGCTGCAGCAGTGAGTGAAACAAGTAACAAGTGCTATCATACATGAAATCAGGGGTCAAGTGCCTTTCTAAAAAAGGTGAGTTTTACGGATATTGTCACACTGCCAACCAGGGTGGGTGGGGAGATGGTGAGAAGAGTTGAACTCTTAAGAGCCCTCTGAATTTTTAATCATATGATTCATAATTACATGTATAAACCTTGTTTAATGATCCTCTTTTACAATAACTGGAGTTAGCTTTTGAGTTCATTTTATTCTTTTAAAAAAAAAATCTTTTGGTTGACTTTTTTTTTCCTTCTAATTTTAAGTAAGCTCTACACCCAACATGGGGCTTGAACTCACAATCCTAAGATCAAATGTCACATGCTCTACTGACTGAGCCAGCCAGGCACCCCCTTCCCCACCACACCCCCAAAATATATTTGTTTGAGTCCACAAGCAGCTACTCAGAAAATACATCCTCCACAATTGAGTGACCTCCACTTTCAGGTATTATTAAGAAAATATTTTATGAAGAGGTTAATGAACACAGAACAATGATCATTCCCATTAGATCCATGATCAGCTGATGGTGTGTAGAGTCCAGTTTTTTGTCTTCATGGCATGCGTGGTTCCTACACAAAGAACGTGGGTGCACAAGCCCTCTGGCAATGACTTCTGCCATATGCTTTACTTCCAGAGCCCCACTTAAATGTTCAGATAGTTAAATTATCCATCCAGTAATCAAAGTAACACTTATAAACCACTTGTTTGGGATCAGTCCTCTTGTCCTGTATAAACATTAGAATAAATCATCATTCCAAGTGTCAATGAACACTAGACTAAATCATCATTCCAGGTTTCAATGAAGTTACCTACTTCAAAGTAAGACCTCTGAATTCAATTTTACTTTGACATAATAAGTCAAAGTTTGTTTCCCATTTATGCTCATGTCCAGTGTAGATCTGCTCATTATATTAACTGTAAGGATCAAGGGATAGAGACATCAGCTTTCCATGACTTTTTTTAAATTTAATTTTATTTATTCAGTGATCCAAGATTCATCGTTTATGCACCACTCCCAGTGCTCCATGCAATATGTGCCTTCCTCAATACCCACCACCAGGCTCACCCATCTTCCCTTCCCCCTCCCCTCCATAACCCTCAGTTTGTTTCTCAGATTTTCTTTAATCACTGCAGCTGTGGAGAAGAGAATATAAAATAAATCACAGAATGGCTTTTAAAACTTCCTCCCTGTAGGGAAACATGTTACTTTACATTGTTTTCATTGTCCTATGCAAATCAAAGGCCCTGTCTACTTCAACTGGGTAGGGATATGCCATCCTACTATGTGTCTGGAAGAAGAGACTTGGAATATTTGTAAACAGTCTCAATGAGAACCACAGATGCCATGGAAGTTGAAGAATAGTTGGAAAGAACAGTCGAAGTGATACGTCATGAACTTGTTGCCACATCTGAAATATCATGATGTATGTGATGACTTTGGAGAAAGAGGTTTCAAAAGTCTGGATGGCTCAGTTGGCTAAGCATCTCCTTTGGCTCAGGTCATGATCCTAGAGTCCCAGAACTGAGTCCCACATCGGTCTCCCAGTTCAGTAGGGAATGCTTCCCTCTCTAACCCTCCCCCCTCTCGTGCTTCCTCTCTCTTACTCTGTCTCTCTCAAATAAATAAAATCTGAAAAGGAGAAGAAGAAGAAGAAGAAGAAGAAGAAGAAGAAGAAGAAGAAGAAGAAGAAGAAGAAGAAGAGGAGGAGGAGGAGGAGGAGGAAGAAGAGGAGAAGGAGGAGGAGGAGGAAGAAGAAGAGGTGTCCAAGGGGCACAGATATATCAGATGAGAGATACAGTGGTGGGACATGAGTGATATGGTTGGAAGTGTTTGAGACTATACTCATTTTAATCCCGTTCTGTGCTGTGATAGGGACAATAAAAATAATATCTAGCTTCCTTTATTTTTATGTACTTGATTATTTTAATGGGTCGTGACTTCTACATATCCTTATTTTTTTTTCAGAAATAGTATGTGCTTCTCCTTATATTCCCAATGGTGGCTACACACCTGGAGCCATCCAGTACAGAGCTGGAGATGAAATCACATATTACTGTAAAAATGGCTTTTATCTTGGAACCGATGGAAATACGTCAACATGTACTGGGATAGGCTGGCTACCTCTTCCAAGATGTTCTTGTAAGTTCCATTCATATCTTGACCTACTTCTTAATTCTGAAATGACTGTCTTTTAAACAAGAACAACAAAAATGGGGGCACAATAAGTCCAGATATTTGCCTTACTATGAATGTAAAGTAGAGGCTACAGAGACATTCTTTTTCTCTTCAAAGTAGACAATTCTAAGCAGGATCAAAAACACATTTTTGAATATTAAACACTCTTTTGTTATTTAATGTTAAGTATTCATGTGTATGAACATAAAGTTCTCTAACTAAGGTAATTCTAGTATCTGAACTAAAGCATTTGGTAAGACTACTGTAATCTAACACCTAACTTATTAATTATTCATTTAGATGCAACAAATATCCCTCAAAATACATTGACTTCAAACAACAAACTTTTATCACCTCAGAGTTTCTATGGGTCAGGAATTTGGGTGTGGCTTAGCTAGCTAGTTCTGAGCTAGACACTTCTTGTGTTGTAGTCAGAATATTGACCTAGGCTGTAGTCTCCTGATAGCTTCGCAGAGTTGGAGGATCTGCCTCCAGGATGGCTCACTCATCAGGTTTTTGGCAGGAAGCCTCAGTATCTTACCACATGGGCATCTCCATAAGCTACTTCAATAGCTAACTTTCTCCAAAGCTTGTGATCTGAGAGAGAGAGAGAGAGAGAGAGAGAGAGAGATGGAACCCACATACCACTTCTGAGCTATCATGCATCATCTCTTTAGCCATGTCTAGTCTTTAGAAGTGAGTCTCTAAGTCCAGCATTCTCAAGGGGAGGAGAATTAGACTCCACTTTTTGAAGGGAGGAAAAGTCACTGTGAAATTTTCTAAAGCCATCCCATGTAACAAAATGACACTCACTTCAACAAGGTACTATTTTTTAATTTCTGGGGATATTTCCTCTGCTCTTTTCTTTATGTATTGCAGTTGGTTGTAAAGGTATAACACACTTAAACTGGATAATACATGATGAAAAATGTTGTGATACAAATAATAGGTCAATGGTCTCAATATTAATGCTAGGCATAAGTCCCAAATGAATTTTAAATTCAAAAGACCCTTAAAGAAGATCCCATCGTCACTATGAAACAGACTTTAATGTGTAAAACAATTACAATGAAAATATTGATTGATTGATTGATCGAGATATAATTGACTATAACCTTATCTTAGTTTTAAGTGTGCAACATGATTTGATATTTGTATATACTGTGAAATAATTACAAACACAATTCTAGTTAAATCCATCACCACACGTAGTTACAATTTTTTTTCTCGTGAGAAAAACTTTTAAGATCAACTCTCTTAACAACTTTCAAATATACAATATGGTATTAATAACTAGAGTCACCATGCTGTGCATTACATCCCCGTAATTTAATTGTTTTATTACTGGAAGTTTGTACCTTTTGACCCCCTTTTCCCATTTCTCCCACCCCCGTGCCTTGCCTCTAGCAACCACCAATCTATTCTCCTTATCTAAGACATCCATATACTCAGATTCCAAATATAGCTCATATATTTTTCTTTGTCTGATCTATTTCACTTAGCATAATGCCCTCAAAGTCCATCCATGTCGTCTCAAGGTACAATATTGCCTTCTTTTTTTGGCTGAATAGTTTATATATATCTCACATTTTCCTTATGCACTCATCCAGCAATGGACACTTAGATTGCTTCCATATCTTGGCTCTTATAAATAGTGCTGCAGTGAACATGGGGTACGTATATCTTTTTGAGATAGTGTTTCCTTTTTTTCAGATAAATACCCAGAAGTGGAATTGCTGGATCATATACTAGTACTATTAATTACCTGAGAAATCATACTGTTCCCACAGTGGCTGCAACAATCTACATTCCCACTAACAGAGCAGAAAAGTTCCCTTTTTCTACATCCTCACCAACACTTGTTATTTATTCTATTGGATGACAGCCATTTTAACAAGTGTGAAGTAATACCTTATTATGATTTTGATTGGCATTTCTCTGATGATAAGTGAAGTTGAGCACCTTTTCATTGCCTGTTGGCCATCTGTATTTCTTCTTTAGAAAAATGTCTATCCAGATCCTGTTTTATTCAGATTTGGGCTTCGTTGTTGTTGTTGTTGTTGTTGTTGTTGTTGTTGTTGTTGTCGTTGTTGAATCGTATGACTTTTTAAAGTATATGTTAGTTATTTACCCCTTAGCAGATGAATGATTTGCAAATATTTTCTCCTGTTCAGTAGGTTGCCTTTACAGTTTGTTGATGGTTTTCTTTGCTATGCAGAAGTTTTTAGTTTAATGCCGTCCCACTTGTTTAGTTTTGCCTGTGTTGCCTTTGTTTTTGGTGTCAAATCTAAAAAATAATTGCCAAACCAATGTCAAAGAGCTTATCTCCTCTGTTTTCTTCTAGGAGTTTTATGGTTTCAGGTCTTATATTCAAGTCTTTAATCCATTCTGTGTTAGTTTGGGTATGTGGTATAGATGGTGTCTAGATTCATTCTTCTGCATGTCGCTGTCCAGTTTTCTCAACACCATTTATTGAAGACACTGTCATCTCCCCACTGTATATTCTTGGCTTCTTTGTCATAAACTATCTGAACTTATCTGCATGAGTTCATTTCTAGGCTCTCTATTCTGTTCTGTTGAGCTATGTGTCTGTTACTATGCCAATACCATACTTTGTAACTTTGTAATATAGTTTGAAACCAAGAACTGTGATGCCTCCTGCTTTGTTCTTTCTCAAGATTTCTTTGACTATTTGGGTTGTTTTGTGTTTCCAAACAAATTTTAGGATTGTTTCTTCTATTTCTGTGGGAAAATGCCATTGGAATTTTGATAGGAATTGCACTGAATCTATAGATTGCTTTGGGTAGTATGGACATTTTAACAACATCAACTCTTCCAAATCCATGAACATAGACTATCTTTCATTTATTGGTATTTTTTATTTATTTCATCATTGTCTTCTAGCTTTCCAGGTGCATATCTTTCACCTCCTTGGATATATTTATTCCCAGATATTTTATCTTTTTGATGCTATTGTAAATGGAATTGTTTTTTTAATTTCTCTTTCTGATACTTTATTATTGGTGTATAGAAACACACCAGATTTTTGTACATTGGTTTTTGTATCCTGGAACTTCGCTGAATTCACTTATTGATTCAAACAAGGTTTGATGGTGTTTTTAGGGTTTCCCGTGTATAATATCACATCATCTGACAATATTGAAAGTTTTGCTTCTTCTTTTGAGTGGATGCCTTTTATTTCTTTTCCTTGCCTAATTACTCTAGCTAAGGCTTTGAATACTATGTTCAAAAAAAGGTGAGAGAATGAGTATTCTTATCTTGTTCCTGATCTTGGAGGAAAAACTTTTCACTATTGAATATAAAGTTGGTGTGAGCTGGTCATATATAGGTTTTATACATTGAGAGGTATGTTCCGTCTACACCCACTTTTTGAGAGTTTCATCATAAAATTTGTTGAATTTTATCAAATGCTTTTTGTGCATCTATTGAGATGGTCATAGGCTTTTTACCCTTCATTTTGTTAATGTCGTGTATCACATTGATTTGTGGATGTTGAACCATCCTTGCATCCCTGGAATGAACTTACTTGTTCAAAGGGTATTATCAATTTAATGTATTGTTGAATTCAGTTTACTAACATTTTGTTGAAGATATTTACACCTATGTTTTTCAGGTATTTTCCTGTAATTTTCTTTTCTTCTGGTGTCTTTCTCTGGTTTGGGTATAAGGGTAATGCTGGCCTCATAAAATAACGGCACGTTTCTCCTCCTTTTCTTTATGTCTGAAGAGTTAGAAAACGATCGGCATTAATCCCTTTTTGGATGTTGGTAGAATTCACCAGTGAAGCTATCTGGTCTTGGACTTTTGTTTTGGGGGAAGTTTTTGATTACTGATTTAATCTCCTTATTACTAATTGGTCTTTCAGATTTTCTATTTCTTCAAGATTCAGTCTTGGTAGGTTGTATATTTCTACGTATTTACCCATCTCTTCTATGGTGTTCAATTTATTGGTGTATAATTGTTCATAGTAGTCTCTTTTGAGCCTTTCTATTTCTCTGATATCAGTTGTATGTCTCCTCCTATAAGATCCTGGGCTTAGGCCAAAGTAATCAGCTCTACAAGTACAGACAGATTAGAAATATTTTTAAAATTAGTGACTATTTGGGGTGTCTGAGGGGGGGGCTCAGTTGGTTAAACATAGAACTCATTATTTCAGTTCAGGGCTTGATCTCAGGGTCATGAGTTCAACCCCACACTGGGCCCCATGCTTGGTGTTGAGCCTACTTAAAAAAAAAAACTAGTGTTTATTGTAATCAATTTTGAGATTAGTTTGGGTCAACAATATGACAGAAACACCGGTAATATGAGACAACGACCTGCACTGAAAGAAGTCTAAGGTAGAATGAGGCTGTCCTAAGTCTTGCCAATCTCAGTGCTGATCAGACTATTTGTGAAATATTGTATTTTCTTCAGAGGTGATCTTGTTAGAGTATAAAAACATACTTAAGTGTGCCCAGATGAAAGAGGAAGATACTAAAAGGGCTCATACCTGTCGTAATAATAATAATAGCTATTTTTAACTCTATTCATTTTCTATGCCTTTTGAAAAGAAATTTCATCAGGCTGTTTTCTGTAATTGATATCCCTTGAAACACCATAATAGGGGAATAACCATAGTTGTTCTGAAATCAGACAACCAGGATTCAAATCTCTCCTTCACAATTTCACAACCAATTTAATCGAATTCTTTAAGACTCAGTTCTTGCAAATCCAAAAACTGAAGCTTGCCCAAAGTAGAATTATTGTTAAATAACACACATCTTGTTGTATCATGATGAAATTCATTCAAGGATAAAGAGAAAATAATCTAAATCTTCAAAAATTAATAAGGAAAAAAAACCCTAAAATGTTACTTAAAAGGAATAAGAGTAAATGAGCATTTTAATCTCAACATTGGAAGCTTAAAAAGAAGGGGGTGGTAGGGAATCTATCAATGAGAGCTATGGACTGTAGGCCAAGAATCTAGAGAAAAGAGAAAAGAAGATAGATCCGAGCAATAAAATCAGTACTTTCATCTCTCACCCAAGATGCTCATTTAATCAAACAAGGCTATGATATACATACTCAAGGAGAATTGACTAAATAGGTCTGTATGGTTTTATTTCTCAAGAATCTTCACACAAGTTCATATATCATATCACCCACAAGAGAGATTTTTAACTTCATTAACAATAACTTCACACATATCCCTATCATCTGAATTTTGTAATTTTTCTTGTCCTAGAAACCCTGTAGCAATGAGCGAAATTATGCTAGTAAAAGGATATAATTCACCAATGAAACAATTCATTTCCAATTTGATTCTTTTTATTGACATAAACATTATTTATGCTGTTTTTGTTTCTTTTGTTTGTATTGCAAGTGAAGCCCTGTGATTTTCCAGAAATAAAACATGGAAGGATACACAATGAAAATAGATATAGGCCATACTTTCCAGCAGGTATAAGAGAATATTTTTACTATTACTGTGATACTAATTTTGTGACTCCTTCACGACATAACATGGGATACATTACTTGTACGCCCAAAGGATGGGAACCAGCGGTACCATGCCAAAGTAAGTAAACCTTTTTCTAATTGTATGTCTGTAATATTTCAAATAGTAGAGGGGGGAAAACGCATAAGTGAGCACAATTAAGCCTTATATGACAAAATAAGGCCAAAGGGTGAGTTTCATGAGCAAGAAGAGGATAATTCTTTTATGAGGTTTTTCCTTTTATGAGGAGCTCTTCAGAAAAATCACATGACAGATTATGATAGAAGCTTTTCAAAAACACCCATATCATTCACACATATTTTACTTATAGAAAATGGAGATAAATAATATTGAATATTGATTTTTTCTTTTTATACATTCGGTAGACGCTTTAGTTTTTCTTGAGTTGCGTGTTATTTTTGGATACTTATACATTATAGTTTAAATACTGTGCAAATACTTTTTAACTTACTTTTTTGAATGAATTTATGGGTTTTTTATGATTTTTAGGACGATGTATTTTCAATTATTTGAAAAATGGAGATTATCCATTGAACGGACAAACATATTACCAAGGTGATTCTGTGAAAGTTAAATGCAATTCTGGTCACAGTCTTCAAAATGAGCAGACTATAATGACATGTACAGAGAATGACTGGTTCCCTCCACCTGAATGCATTCCCCTCAGTAAGTACATGGTCTGAGATCCCAGTGTTTTTACGGTTTTCTAACCCACACTTTTATTAACTGTAGCAAAATGTTTATATCAACTTTCTTATTTCTGTGAATGCATATACTTTGCTTTATTTTTTCCAAGTATGTATGAATGGATATACAAATTTCTTGATACATATATAGCAAAATAAATGTCTATTGATAGGTATTAGTCAAGAAAACAGTAAAAGAAACACAAAGAAGAAACCTGTAATAAAAGAGTGACACCAGCCGTGAAGGGAAGAAGATGGCAGTGGAGTAGGAGGAACCTAGGCTTGTCTCGTCCCATGAATACACTTCGATAACCGTCAAATCATCCTAAATACCCCAGAAATCAACCTGAAGACTGGCAGAACAAATTCCACAACCAGAGGCCATATCAAAGAAGTAAGGTGTACAAAGACACAGTTTGGGAGAGAAACCAGTTGTGGCCACTGAGGTAGGGAGAGAGACATGGTCACAGCGAAAGACAAAAGACAGATTAACACACAAGGGAGCACATGGGAAAAAATGAATCACCAGAACAATTGTCCTGGAAAGTGAGAGAGCCCAAATTTCATAATTCTTATAACCAGTGGGGTTTAAAGCCTGGGGTTTTAAAGGTCAGTGTTCTTGGCTCTGGGACAGCTCAAAGGGCATTAGGACTTGGAGAAAAGGCAACCAAGCAGCCTGAGAACATACAGCTGGAAAGAACAGTCTGAAGAGCACCGAGGACACACAGTGAGGAGAGGGTTGCAGAAAGGCAGTTTTCACAGAGAGACCCCTTTGGGAACAAAGGAACTGGCAGGTGCCATTACCCTCCCCCACCCTTCAGCATAAACACGGAGTCACCTGTGGAAACCAGCCCAGGGCCAGCACTCACTACCTAATTTGCTTGCACCAAGTCCCACCTCCCTGTGCTCCAGTAGAACCACCCTTCCCAGGCATGCTTGCCTCAGTCCCCAAGCAGCCAGCCTCCTCCCCCAGAAAACCAACGCAAACCCCTGTCCCACCACATGTCCCAACCTGGGAGTTTGGGGAGCCTTGATTCCAGGAGTGGTGATAAGAGGTCTCATTTCACAAGCAGACCACAAACACCTAGTTAAAACTCACCACAGTCACACCAGGGACCAAAAACTGACTGCAACAGGCAAAGAGGGCCTCTGCCGATGACTGGCCTGAAGGGCAAAGCAGTCAGGACACAACNATATATATATATATATATATATATATATATATATATATATATATATATATGCTTGATAGCTAATTTAAAGTAATGATTATAAAGATGTTCACTGGGCTTGAGAAAAATTCAAAGACATGAGTGAGGCCTTTAAAACAGAGATAAAGAATAACATCACAGAGATCAAGGGCTCAATAAACAAAATAAGAAACACAGTTGATGGAATGAACGGCAGGCTGGAACAAGCAGAGGAATGAGTTAATGACCTGGAAGACAGAGTAACAGAAATTAATCAAGCTCAACAAAAGAGAGAGAAAAGAATTATGCAAGTTAAGAATAGAGATAGGGAACTCAAGGACTCCATCAAACACAACAACATTCATATTATGGGCGTCTCAGAAGGAAAAGAGAGGTAAAAGTGGGCAGAAAATTTATTTGAAGAAGTAATAGCAGAAAAGTTCTCTAATCTGTGGGAGGAAACAGATATCCAGACCCAGGAGGCATAGAGAACACCCCAAAACCAACAAAAGTGTAATGAAACCAAGACATATTATAATTAAATTGACAAAACATGGTGATATAGGAAAAATTTTAAAAGAAGCAAGACCAAAACAAAACAAACAAATAAACATATAAGGGGCGATCCATAAAGCTACCAGGGGTTTTCAGCACAAATTTTCAAAGTCAGATGAAAGTGGCATGATAAATTGAAAGTGCTGAATGGAAAAATCTGCAGCCAAGAATATTTTATCCAGCAATGCTATTATTCATAATAGAAGGAAAGATAAATCATTTCTCAGACAAACAAAAATTAATGGAGATCATGACCACTAAACCAGCCCTGCAAGAAATATTAAAGGGGATTCTGAGTGAAAAGAAGAGACCCAAAGTGACAGTATGAATGTAGGAAACACAAAGCAGTAAAAATGAATATTTCTGTTGAAAAAAACAGTTAAGGAATTCACAAAATAAAAGGATGTAAAATATGACACCATATACCTGGTGAAGAGAGGAGTAAAGAATGTGTTCAGACTCACATTACTATCAACTTAATACAGACTGCCATATGCAGATGTTATATACAAACCTAACAGTAACCGCAAATCCAAAACCACTAGTAAATATGCAAAGAATAAAGGGAAAGAAATCCAATATGTCACTAAAGAAAATCAGAAAACCATGAAAGAGAGAAACACAAGAAAGGATCAGAGAAAATCTTCAGGAACAACCACAAAACAGATAATAATGTGGCAATAAATACATATCAATCGATAGTTCCTTTGAATGGAAATGAACTGAATGCTCCAATCAAAGGACATAAGTTGACAGAATGGATAAAACAAGACCCATCTGTATGCTGCCTACAAAACTCATTTTGGAACAAAAGTCACCTATAGAATGAAAGTGAGGGGATGGAGAACATTTATCATGCAAATGGATGTCAAAAGAAAGCCAGGGTAGCAATGCTCATACTGGACAAAATAGATATTAAAACATCTATTAATTATTATATTAACATATAATAATAAAGGGGATGATCCAACAAGGAGATATAACAAGGGAAATATTACCCACCCAACATGGGAGCTCCCAAATACATAAAACTGTTAACAACAAACATAAAGAAACTAATCAATAATAATACAGTAATAGTAGGGGACTTCCACACCCCACTCACATTAATGGACAGAAAATCTAAACCAAAAATCAACAAGGAAACAATGGCTTTGAATGACATACTGAACGAGATGGATTTAACAGGTACATTCAAAACATTTCACCATAAAACAGCAGATTACACTCTCTTTTTTCAAGTGCACAGAGAATAGAATACATATAAGGCCAAAAAACAAGCCTCAACAGATTCAAACGACCAAAGTCATGCCATGCAACTTTTCAGACCATAACACTATAAAACTAGAAGTCAAACACAAGAAAAAAAATCTGAAAAACCACAAATACATGGAGGTTAAGTAACATGCTACTAAACAATAAGGGGGTCAAAGGAAATAAAAGAAGAAATTAAAAAGTATATGGAAACAAATGAAAATGAAAATAAAACAGTTCAAAACCTTTGGGTTGCAGCAAAACTGGTTTGAAGGGGGAAGTTTATAGCAATACAGGCCTAGCTCAAGAAGCAAAAAAAAGTGTCAAATAAACAATCTAAACTTACACCTAAAGGGATTAGAAAAACAACAGGAAACAAAACCTAAAACTAGCAGAAGGAAGGAAATAATAAAGATTAGAGCAGAAATAAATGATACAGAAACCAGAAAAACAATAGAACAGATAAATGAAACCAGGAGCTCATTCTTTGAAAAAAAATGATAAATTTGATAAACCCCTAATCAGATTTATCAAAAATAAAAAGGAACCAAATAAATAAAATCATAAATGAGAGAGGAGAAATATCAACCAACAACATAGAAACAGAAACAATTATAAGAGAATATTCTGAAAAGCTGCATGCCAACAAATTGGACAACCTAGAAGAAGTGGATAAATTCCTAGAAACATAAATCTACCAAAACTGAAACAAGAAGACACAGAAAATTTGAACATATCAACTGCCAGGAAAAAAAATATCAGTAATAAAAAAACCAAATAAACAAAATTCCAAGACCAGATGGCTCCACAGGTGAAACCTACGATTTTTTTTAAAGATTTTTTTATTTATTTTGAGAGAGAGAGAAAAAGAGGCAGGAGCAGGGGCAGAGGGAAGGGCAGAGAGAGAATCCAAGCGGACTCCCTGCTGAGCACAGAGCCTGACATAGGGCTGCCTCTCATGACCCTGAGATCATACCTGAGCTGAAATCAAGAGTCAGATGCTTAACCGACAGAGCCATCCAGGTACCCCTCTATCGAACATTTAGGGAAGAGTTAATACCTATTTTTCTCAAGCTATTCCAAAAAATAGAAAATGAAGGAAAACTTCCAAGTCCATTTTATGATGCCAGCAGTACTCTTGATACCAAAAACAGATAAAAAGACACACAAAAAAGAGAGCTACAGGTCGATATTTCCGATGACACAAAAGACACAAAAATGACACATAGACACAAAAACCCATAACAAAATACTAACGAACTGAATCTAACAACCCATTTAAAAAAACATTCTCCACAATCAAGTGGGATTTATTGCTGGGTTTCAAGGGTGGTTCAATATTCACAGATCAATCAACATGATACATGACATCAGTAAGAGTAAGGATAAGAGCTGTATGATCATTTCAACATTATGCCAAAAAAAAAAAACATTTGACAAAGTACAACATCCATTCATGATGAAAGCCCTCAGCAAAGTAGGTTTAAAGGGAACAAAACTCAACATAATAAAGGCCACACATGAAAAACCCACAGTTAACATCATCTATAATGGGGAAAAACTGAGTGCTTTTCCCATAAGGTCAGAAACAAAAAAAGAATGTTTCACCACTTTTATTCAACATAGTACTGGAAGGCCTAGCCACAGCAATCAGACAGCAAAAAGAAATAAAATGCATCCAAATCAATAAGGAAAAAGTAAAATTTTCACTATTTCCAGATGACATGATATTCTATATAGAAAATCCAAAAAACTCCATCAAAGCCTTCTAGACTAATCAACAAATTCAGTAAAGTTTTAGGTTACGAAGTCAAAATACAGAAATCTTTTGCCTTTCTATACAGCAGTAATGAAGCAGCAAAAATAAAAATTAAGAAAACTGTCCCATTTACAATTGCACGAAAAATCATAAAATACCTAAGAATAAACCTCACCAAAGAGGTAAAGGATCTGTACTCTGAAAACTATAAAATACTGATCAAAGAAATTGAAGATGACACAAAGAAATGGAAAGACATTCCTTGCTCATGGATTGGAAGAACAAATATTGTTAAAATCTCTACACCACCCAAAGCAATCTACATATTCAGTGCAATCCCTATGAAAATACCAAAAGCATTTTTCACAGAATGAGAACAATCCTAAAATTTATATAGAACCCAAAAGACCCTGAATAACCAAAGCAAACTTGAAAAAGAAAAACAAAGCTGGAGGCATCACAATTCCAGACTTCAAGTTATATTACAAAGCTGTAGTGATCAAGACAATATGACACTGGCACAAAAATAGGCACATAGAATAGAAAATAGGCACAGCAGAATAGAAAACCCAGAAATAAACCCACAGTTATATGGTCAAACAAAGCTGGAAACAAAATCCAATTGGAAAAAGACAGTCTCTGCAACCAATGGTGTTGGGAAATTTGGACAGCAACATGCAAAAGAATGAAACTGGACCACTTTCTTATGTCAAATACAAAAATAAATTCAAAATGGATGAAAGACCTAAATGTGAGACCTGAAACCATAAAAATCCTAGAAGAGAGCATGAACAGTAACTTCTCTGACATCAGCCACAGCAACTTTCTAGATAGATCCCTGGGACAAAGGAAACAAAAGGTGGGGGTGGGGGGAGCCTATTGGGACTACATCAGAATAAAAAGCTTCTGCACAGCAAAGGAAACAATCAACAAAGCTAAAAGGCAACTTTTGGAATGGGAGAAGATATTTGCAAATGACATGCCTGGTAAGGGGTTAGTATCCAAAATATATAAACAACTTATAAAACTCAACACTCAAAAACCAAATAATCCAATTTAAAAATGGGCAGAAGATATGAACAGACATTTCTCCAAAGAAGACACAGATAGCCAACAGACTTATGAAAGATACCCATCATCACTTATCACCAGGGAAATGCAAACCAAAACTACAATGCAATATCACCTCTGTCAGAAAAATCAACTAATCAGGCTAAAATCAACAACACAGGAAACAACAGGTGTTGACAAGGATGTGGAGAAAGGAGAACCCTCCTGCACTGTTGGTGGGAATGCAAACTGGTGCAAACATTCTGGAAAACAGTATGAAGGTTCTTAAAAAGTTAAAAATGGAATTTCCATATGACCCAACAATTATGTTAGTGGTATTTACTCAAAGAACAAAAACACTAATTCAAAGGGATCCATGCACCCCTATGTTTATAGAAGCATTATATAGAATAGCCAAGATATGGAAGAAGCCTAAGTGTCTATTGATTGAGGAATGGGTAAAGAAGAGATTATACAAAATGGAATATTACCCAGCCATAAAAAGTAATGAAATCTTACCATTTGTAACAACATGAATGAACATAGAGAATATAATGCTAAGTGAAATAAGTCAGAGAAAGGCAAATACCATATGATCTCACTTATATGTGGAATTTAAGAAACAAAACAACTGAATAAAGGGGAGAAAAGTAAGAGAGAGATACCAACCAAAACAAAACAAAACAAAAAATGACTCTAACTTATAATTAGACAATGTGATAGTTACCAGAGGGGAGAGAAGTGGCAGGGGGCAGGTGGGATGGGTGAAATAGGTGATGGGGATTAAGGATTGCACTTGTCATGATGAGCACTCGGTGATGTATGGAATTGTGAAATCACTATATCATACATCTGAAACTAATATAACACTGTATGTTAACCAACTGGTATTAAATAAAAACTTAAACACATACATACATATATTCAATCTAGAAAAAAATAGAGGGACACCAGCAAGATGGCAGAATACAAGTTTCTATTCTTCCTGGCAAAGAACACCAATTTTGACAATAATACACAGACAAGAGCATCTTCGTGGGAGTCTGGGAACCTAGCAGAATTTTCAGCAGAAGTTTCAGAAGTTTCCTCAGCTATGTGGGTCTCTGACCAAAAGGCTCATTTCTTTCTCACCACATCCAGAAAACTGAGATGATCTTCATGACTGAAGGGACTGGGGTTAGTTTGGAACACAGCAGTCAGACATCAGAATTCATCAAGAGACAAAGATCCTACTAACCACTTTGCACTCAACACTGGGGTTAACTGGCCTGCTGATCCTGCTCATAATGGCATCCCCAACATTCTGCACACCTGCTATCCACAGGTGTGACAGGAAGTATTTCTCTCCCAAAGTCAGTCAGGAAAGACTAGAGGAAGTGATTGCTTCATCAAAGGTGAAGGTAGCAATGCAAGACTTTAAGGGACATGAGAAATCAAGGAAACATGACACCACTGAAGGAACACAATAATATTCCAGTAACTTACCCCCGAATAATGAAGCTTTCTGGTTTTCCTGATACAGAATTCAAAACAGTAGTTTTATGGAAGCTTGGTGAGCTATAAGAAAACACAGAAAGAGAATTCAAATAAATCAGGAAAACAATGAGACAGAAAACATAAAAGAAACCAAAGAGAAATTCTGGAACTGAAGAGTACAATGAATGAAATGAAAAATACAACTGAGAGCATCAACAGCAGACTTTATGAAGCAGAAGAAAGAATCTGTGAAGTAGAAGAGAGGTCATTTGAAATTTTCTAGTCAGAGAAAAACAAAGGAAAAGGAATTAAAGAGTAGAGAGAGCCCATATGAATTATAGGAGACTATCAGAGGAAACATTTTAGGCATTGTGTAAGTCCCAAAAGGAGAAGAGATGGAGAACGGAGTAGAAAGTTTACTTAAAGAAATAATGGCTGTGGGGCACCTGGGTGGCTCACTGGGTTAAGCCACTGCCTTTGGCTCGGGTCATGATCTCAGGGTCCTGGGATTGAGCCCCATGTCGGGCTCTCTGCTCAGCAGGGAGCCTGCTTCCCCCTCTCCCTCTGCCTGCCTCTCAGCCTACTTGTGATCTCTCTCTCTCTCTCTCTCTCTGTCAAATAAATAAATAAAATCTTTAAAAAACAAAGAAAGAAATAATTGCTGAGAATTATCAATCTAGGAAGAGATATGGACTATCAAAATCAAGAAGCTCATAAGTCCCCAAACAGATTTAACCCAAGGAAATAATCTCTAAGAAACCTTACAATAAAACTGCCTAAACCAAAGACAAAGAGAGAATTTTGAAAGCAGCAAGAGAGGAATAAAGTACCTCACATACGAAGGGAGTTTCATGAGAGATTTCATAGTGATAAATACCTACACCAAGAAAAAGAAATGATTTCAAATGTACAACCAACTTTACACATCAAAAAAAACTGGAAAAAGAAAAACAAACTAAGCCTAAAATTAGCAGAAGCAAGGAAATAACAGAAATCAGAGAAGAAATAATGTGAAATAAAGACTAAAAAAAATGAACAAAATACCTACCAACAAAAATACCTACTTTTTTGAAAAGATAAACAAAATTGACAAACCTAAAGTTGCTAAACTAAGGAAAAAGGGAGAAGATAAAAGAAACAAAATGAGAAATGAAAGTGGAGAAATTCAATTGATGCCACAGAAATAGAAATGTTCATAAGAGAAAACCATAAACAATTACACACCAACAAATCTGATGACCTAGAAGAAATGGATAAATTCCTAGAAATTCAAAACTTGCCAAAACAAAATCATTAAGAAATTAAAAATTGGAACAAACTAATAACAAGGAAAAAAACTGAATCATTAATAAAATATCTCTGCAAAGAGGGGTGCCTGGATGGCTCAGTGAGTTAAGTGTCTATACTCAGCTTAGGTTAGGATCTCAGGGTCTTGGGATTGAGCCCCATTTCGGGCTCCCTGTTTAGCAGGGAGTCTGTTTTTCCCTCTCCTTCTGCCTCTCCTCCCCTTCCATTTATGTTCCCTTTCTGTCTCCCAGATAAATAAATAAAATCCTAAACAAAATTCTCTGCAAAGAAAAGTCTGGGACCAGAAGTTTTTGTTGTAATTTAAAGAAGGATTAATACCAATTCTATTCAAACCATTCCAAGAACTTGAGGGCGAGGGTACTTCTAATACTACTTTACAAGATCAGCATGACTTTAGTATCAAACGACACCACAAGAAAAAAAAATTATGGGCCAGTATCACTGATAAGCATAGATACAGAAATGCTCAATGAAGTATTTGCAAATTGAATTCAACAGCATATTAAAAGATTCATACACCATAATGAGGTTGGGTTTATCCATGGGCCTCAATGATGGTTCAACAGATGCAAATCAGTAATGCAATAAATCTCATTAAGAATACAAAATGTAAAAATCATATAATCATTCCCAATAGATAGAGAAAAAACATTTGCCATAGTTCACAATCCATTTATGTTAAAAACTTTCAACAATTAGATATTGAAGAAATGTACCTTAACATAATAAAGGCCATAAATAAGAAGAATATAACTAAGATCATATTTAGTTGTGAAAGCTGAAAATTTTTCCTCAAGGATCACGAAAAAGACAAAGAGACACACTTTCACCACTGTAGAACAAAAGGAAATAAAAGGTACCCAAATAAAAAAATAAGTAAAATTATCTCTGTAAATGATATGTATTGAGAAAACTGTAAAGACTCTACAATAAAAAAATCCCTCTTAGAATTAATAAATAAATTTAGTAAAGTTGCAGGATACAAAATCAATACACAAAAATCTGTTGTGTAATGAATAATGAATTATCAGAAAGAGGTATTTAAAAAATAATATCATTTACAATAGCATCAAAAGTAATAAGATACCTAGGAATAAATCTATCAAAAGACATGAAAGACTTGTATCCTGAAAATAATAAGACAACGATAAAATAAATTGAAGAAGATATAAATAAATGGAAAATAGTCTATGTCCATGGATTGGAAGAATTCATATTGTTAAAGTGTGCATACTGCCCAAAGTGATCAACAGATACAATTCCTGTCAAGATTCCACTGGCATTTTTCACAGAAGTAGAATAAACAATCCTAAAATTTACATGGAACCAAAAGACTCCCAAATAGCCAAATCAATCTTGAGAAAGAGGAACAAAGCTGAAGGCATCATGCTTCCTGATTTCAAACTGTAATATAGAGTGATTAAAATGAAAACAATATCATATTGGCAGATCAATGGAACAAAATTAGGAGCCAGAAATAAACTCACACACATATCCTTAACTAAAATTTAATGAGGGAACCAAGAATATACCTGAGGAAAGTAGTGTCTTCAGTAAATAGAAAAGCTGGATATCCACAAACAAAAAAAGAAAGAAAGAAAGAAAGAAAGAAAGAAAGAAAGAAAGAAAGAAAGAAAGAAAGAAAGAAAAGAAAAGAAAAGAAACCACTATATTAAACCACTGACAAAAATGAGCTCTACATGAATTAAAGACTTAAATTTGACTTGAAACCATAGAAGTCCTAGAAGATACATAGGGAAATATCTTCTTGACATTGGTCTTGGCAATGATATTCTTTGGATATGACAGCAAAAGCAAAGATAGCAAAAGCTGAAATAAATAAATGTATATCAAATGAAAAACTTCTACTTAGCAAATCAAAATGAAAAGGCAACCTATGGAATGGGAGAAAATATTTGCAAACCATAAATCTGATGAGGGGAAATATACATATATGTGTGTGTGTATAAAACATACACATTATATATGTATTACATATATGTTACATAAATATTATATGTATTACATATATATGTATGTATAAGTTGTATTATATATGTACAACTCAATAGCAAAAAAAATCCATAGCAAAAAAATAAAAACGAGCAAAGATCTAAATAAACATTTTTCTGAAGAATACATGCAAATGACCAATTGGTACTCAAAATCACTAATCATCAGGCATATGCAGATCAGAACCACAATGAACTACTACCTCATACCTGTTAAAATGCCTTTATCAAAAAGACAAGAGATAACAAATGTTGGTGAGAATGTGGAGTAAAGGGAACACTTGTATACTTTGGGTGGGAATGTAAATTGTTATAGACATATGGAAAACAGTATGGAAGTTCCTCAAAAAGTTAATAGAACTACCATATGACACAGCAATCTCATTTCTGTGTATATATCTGAAGGAAATGAAATCCGTATCTTGAAGAAATATCTGCACCCTCGTGTTCATTATTGCTTTATTCACAATAACCAACATACAGAAACAATCTAAATGTCCATTTATGGATGAATGGATAAGGAGAATGTGATTTTGTGTGTGTGTGTGTGTGTGTGTGTGTGTGTGTGTGTTTAATGGATGCCTTGAAAAAAAGGAAAATCTTGCTATTTACAACATGTAGACAAATACTTCATGATTAAATTTCAAGTTTAACATATATATAAACATATATAAAATCAAAAGAAAAAAGAGAAGGTCAAATTCATAGAAGCAGAAAGTAGAATAATAAATATCAGTGGCTTGCAAAGAGTGGAAATGAGGAGATGCCGATCCAAGGGTGTAAGCCTTCAGTTATGAGATGAATAATTCTGAAGATCTGATGATGATGATCTACAGCCTGATGATTATAGTTAGTAACAATGTATTGTATACCTGAAATTTGCTAAGAGAGTGGATCTTAAGCATTCCAGCTACAAAAAAAGTAATTATGTGAGGTGATTAATGCAATTTTAAATTCATTTCCAAATGTATATGTGTACCAAGTCATTGATGTACACTTTATTTATATATATGTATACATATGTATGAATACATATATATGTGTGTATATATATGTATACATATATATATAGTCAATTATACTTCAATGAAGTAGGAAAGAAAACCATTAATAGATTACAAAAGATAAGGAGATATGGATGAAAGTAAAAAACTATAAAACATAATCAAATAATAAAGGACGTCTTCAAAAGTGGAAGAGATTGAAAAAACAATCACAAAGCAGAAGACAATTAGCCAAATTTGAATAGTGAGGGTTCACCTGTCAATAATAACTTTCAATGTAAATGGATTAAACTTACCTATTAAAAAGAATACAGTACCTGAATAGATAAAAAACAAGAACTCACTTTAGATTTAAAGACACAAGAGGCTAAAAGTGAAGGAATGGAAAAAGATATTTCACGTGAATGGCATCCAAAGAATGTTGGAGGGGCTATACTTCTAACAGAAAAAAAAATTGACTTTATGTCTAAAACTGTCTCTCAAGACAAAGGTCATTACATAACAATAAAAGAGTCCATTCAACAGGAAGATGTAGCAATTCTCAACATAAGTGGATCCAACATTGAAACTCTTAAATATATAAAGCAAATATTGACAGATCTAATGAAGAGAAATTGACAGCTATACAGTAATATTAGGAGACTTCAGTACCCAACTTTGAATAATGGATAGAACACCCAGACAGAAATTCGAGAAAGAACCTCTAGATTTGAACAACAATATAAACAAAATGGGCCTAACAGATATACATGGAATTCTCCACCCAACAGTGGAAGACTACATTTCACATGAAACTCACTCAACTGCACATGAAAGATTCTATACAGTACCTTTTCAACCACAATGGAGTAAAACTAGAAATCAGTAACACCAAAAGAATGGGAAAATTCACAAATACATGGAAGGAAAACAGCACACTCTCAAACAACAATGGGGTCAAAGAAGAAAGTGCAAGAGAAGTTTTAAAAATATCTTGAGACAAATAAAAACAAAAATACAATGTAACAAAATTTAGAGATGCTGCAAAAGCAGTGGGAAGAGGGAAATTTTTAGTGACAAATGCCTACGTTAATATAGAAGATCTTATATAAACAACCCAACTTTATACCTCAAGGAACTAGAAAAACAAACCAAGCCCAAAGTTAGAAGGGAGGCAATAATAAAGATTAGAGCAGAAAGAAATCAAATAGAGAATAATAAAACACCCTATTCCACCATCTCCCTAAAAACAGTCTGTATTTTCAAATTTATATGCATATTGGGTTCTCTTTGCTTTTTTTTTCTAATTTCTTAAAGCAGAAACGAGTCGATATGCAGTCTGTTCTTTTCTATCATATCTATATAATGGTAAAATTTCCCTCTCGGTACTACTTTAGTATCATCTCACAAGATATTATTTTAAAAGCTTTACTTATCATTAAATTCAAAGGACTTAATGTCTATTTTTTTATTTGTTTGTTTGTTTGTTTGTTTAGTAGGCTCTATGCCCAGCGTGGAACCCAACACTTGAACTCACAGCCCTGAGATCAAGACCTGAGCTGAGCATAAGAGTCAGATGCTTAACTGACTGAGCCACCCAGGCGCTGCTTTAATGACTTTTTTTTTAAAAAAAGATAATATACTTTTAATTCTATATCCTGAGTGTTTAATATTCCAAGTATCCCATGTCCAGTCTATTAGGTGCCCCAAGTGAAGGAATGAAATTATGAAAATATATGTTTTCTCCTTTGATTTCTTCTTTATCCATGGGCTAGTCAATAAATAAAGCTGAATTTTTTGAAGAGACCTGGTAACTGACAGAAGTCTTCTTTATTGTTTCAAGTGAAGTTATACATAATTTGAGGACCATCATTTTGGTCTTAGGAGATAAATGAATGTAATGTGTCGATCTGTGCCATCTTCATCGAACGCCATGTATCCGTATGGTTTTAAGCACCCAGTTATTATCACAAACATTTAAAATTCTCAGAGTTGTAGTAGCTATGGTGGCAGATTCTCTGAGATCATCACCTGATCTGAGATACCCCAATTAGTTAACTGATGCTAGGGTTGCTAAAGCGATCCTGCTGAGTACACAATATTTAAAACAAGCACCTGGAGAGAATCCATTTCCAGTATAGTTCTGGCATGCTGTAGGATTCCAGATCCATTAGACAAACAAATTTCTAATAATTTCCTAGAAGGGATTCTGAGTATTCGAAATTTTGCTTCTTCATTCCAAAAATATTTTTAATGATCTATCCTGATTTAATATCTTTTGAAACTCATAACTTATTTTCTGTCACAAGAATTTGGGTGATTCAGATTTTCTGGGTTTTCATTTGTTATTGACTCCTTATTTTTATATTGTTATATTATCTGAGTCTTCATAAAAATGTTTATTTATATGTTTATCTTTTCCTTATATTTTCTCCCTTTCAGAAAGTTGTTTAAAATCAGAGCTAACAATTGAAAATGGATTTTTTTCTGAATCTGAATTTGCATATCCCATGCATAAAGAAACACAGTATCAGTGTAAATCTGGATATGTAACACCAGATGGTAAAACTTCAGGATCAATTACATGTCTGAAAAGTGGATGGTCACCTCAACCCACATGTATTAGTGAGTAATTTTATGCTCATATTCATTACACTGTTGATCACTTTGCAAAAGTTTAACTTAATTCTTGTCTGGGGGCAGGGGCTGATGTGGTTCCCATGTGAAAAGATAAGTGAAAAAAGATGTAATTTTTTGCCAGTTAAGATTAATCACTTGTAGGGTGGAATATCAGTCCATCTTTAGTTCAAGTTTTCTTCCACTTAAAACAGCCTGTGATCAAATAAATAAATAAATAAATAAATAAATAAATAAATAAATAAATAATAAAACATCCTGTGATTTGGAAACTAGATAGCAAGCCTTATGTCTATTCTTCTTCAAACTCATTTATTTTTGGCTGACATCTTTGTGTCCATTGCACCTGTTTTTAGGTGATTAAACTCTCATGTCAGAGTCTTTCTTCCTAGACACAAAAGTTATGTTTTTAAGTGAAGATCTGGGTCCATTGTTTATAATTTTAATTTAACCTGCAGAATTTACATGTTTGATAATCCAGGGTAGGTCCACTTCTAAAAAATCCTCTCCCTTAGGAAATCTTCATAAACATCTATTTAGTGGAGACAGAAATGTTTCTAGATAGTACCACATGCAGCTGTGTTGAAAGATTTCCCTGCCCCTAGATATTTATGAAGATTTTGTAAGAACGATTTTCTCAAGTTTATCTTATACTTCAAAGCTACACAGTGATAGTTTGAACTGACACTTAGCATATTAACTTTAAGTAAAATGGATATTTGAATATCCATTTCTACTGATTTCAATTCCTTATTTTCTTAAATTTCCATATTTACTATTAGCACTAGCCACAGAAAAAAATGATAAACCTTGTTCCCATATAGAACTCATTTTATATGAAATCGTAATCAATTATGCTTTCAAACATTCTAATTATGGAAGAGAAAATCAATCTCCCTCTCTTTCTCTCTCTCTTTTTTTTTTTTTGCTAGTATAGTTTTGCTTTGTTTTTCAAAGCTTTAAAGTAGCTAGCTACATAACACAGTACAACATTTAAGATGAATTATTTAAGTATTAACATCATTTTAGTATTGTGTTAGCAAAAAATTGAGACTTTTAACACTGTACTTCCTTATAACAAATTATAAATAGAATTACTTCCCTATTCAAATATTTGAGAATGTCAGATCTAATAGAGCATAGTGATACTATTTAATTTAATCAAAGTCTCTAGTGACTATTTCAACTTTGAATGTAAATTAATGAATAAACTTGATCACCAAGAGTTTCAAAGCACATTGTCTACAAATGGAAATTGAAATAATTTATAAAAATATTGACATTACTATGTTTTTTCAAAGGTTCTTAATTTTTTTCACTAAAAGGAGGAAACTATTAATTCTATTGTTAAATATGGTAGGTAATAAAATTCCTCTTAGATGACCAGTAATTCCAATTGCCCCAGTTTGAAATAAGTACCCTTAGTATGAGATTATATGCATACCTGAGTATGAGATTAATTAGTGACAATCACAAGTTTTAGTATCAGATGTTCTAGAGGAAGATGCTATTACTACATTGATCTTAATATTTGTACATAAAAACTGATTTTTTGAGCATTATTTTGTATTGTACTTTAATACCTGGTGTACAGTTCCAGAAATAAAAATCTGGAAATCTCTAAAAAAAAGAAAAAAGAGAATAAATTTTTCAGAGTGTTTAAGTGATAAGAAAAATGCTATGTAGAAACATACTTTTTCATTTTGAGTAACTTTTTCAGGACAATGATTTATCACTGGTATTCTTAGATTCTTTTAACCTGTTACTTAATTTATTAGCACATACTAATTGATAAAGCTTCTTTTACCTCCTTGGGATCAGGCTTAATTACATTGTCTATTAAATAATATTAGAAATGAAACCTTGGATTCTATTATGCATTAGAATCTTGTGACATGCCAGTATTGGAGAATGCCAGAATCAAAAGCAATGGCCTATGGTTTAAAGTCAATGACAAGTTGGACTATGAATGCCATGTTGGATTTGAAAGCAGAGATGGGAAAACAGGTTCCATAGTATGTGGTAATGATGGTTGGTCTCATAAACCAGCATGTTATGGTAAGTGCTGTTCTTTCAGGTATTCTTTTTTCAGGATTAAAAAAATTGACAAAATGTGTTTAAAATGTTCCATTTTGAACAAATTTACACTATTTATGGTCATTTTTAAGAAATAATGACTAAAATCAGGTGTCTCCTGATTTAATGTAAACTGGGAGAACAGGGTGTTTTAAAGCCCAAAAACAGTAATTTATCTTTAACACGGTACATTAATGTGTCCTATGGGCCATATACATGATAGATTTATAAATAAAGTATAATTATGTTTCTAAATCCAAATGCAGTCTTTCATATTATTTTAAATGGGGTTCTTTTAGTGTATGGTATAAGAAAACCAAAATTATAGTTTCTAACAATTTCCTCTGCTACTTAGCACCTGAGTTTCAGTTTTTACACCTTCGACATTGAGTGCTAATTTCTTCAGGTCTGAAAAGCTCTTTATTTTCTGTCTTTGACAAGTTCTGTGGACTATTACATGAATCTCTTTCATGTTTGCAAATCCACTATTTTCCAGGAGTAGGAGTAGGACTTGAGTCTGTGGGAAACTTTAGTGGATTTAGATTTTTCCAAGCCAAGGGAACAGTATGTGCAAAACTTTGACATGAAAACAATATTTGGGAAATATCAGGGTGAGCAAATTCTACTCAAGATGTGAGAGAGTTTTATAAACTGAAGCTGTTTGATGGAATTCCCCTGGGAAGCCATCTGGCCCTGTGTTCTTGTTTGTTGAGAGATTTTTGATTACTGCTTCAATTTCCTTGCTGGTTATGGGTCTATTCATGTTTTTTATTTCTTCCTGGTTCAGTTTCGGTAGTTTATACGTCTCTAGGAATGCACCTATTTCTTCCAGATTGTCTAATTTGTTGGCATATAGTTGCTCAGAATGTGTTCTTATAATTGTTTGTATTTCTTTGGTGTTGGTTGTGAAGTCATCTCTTTCATTCGTGATTTTATTTATTTTCATCCGTTTCTTTTCTTTTTGATAAGTCATCCGGGCATTTATCAATCTTATTAATTCTTTCAAAGAACCAGCTCCTAGTTTCATTTATCTGTTCTACTGTTCTTTTGGTTTCTATTTCATTGATTTCTACTCTGATCTTTATTTTTTCTCTTCTCCTGCTCAGTTTAGGCTTCCTCTGCTATTCTTTCTCCAGCTCCTTTAGGTGTAGGGTTAGGTGGTGTATTTGAGACCTTTCTTGTTTCTTGAGAAAGGCTTGTATTGTTATGTACTTTCCTCTTAGGAGTGCCTTTGCTGCATCCCAAAGATTTTGAACAGTTGTGTTTTCTTTGTCATTTGTTTCCATGAATTTTTTAAATTCTTCTTTAATTTCCTAGGTAACCCATTCATTTGCTCTTTAGCTTCTATGTACTTGAGTACTTTCCAACTTTCCTCTTGTCACTGAATTCTAGTTTCAAACCTTGTGGTCTGAAAATATGCAGGGAATGATGCCAATCTTGTGGTAATTGTTGAGACCTGATTTGTGACCCAGGATGTGATCTCTTCTGAAGAATCATATGCACTAGAGAAGAATGTGTATTCTGTTGCTTTGGGATGGAATGTTCTGAATATATCTGTGAAGTCCATCTGGTCCAGGGTGTCATTTAAAGGCTATCTTTAAATGTGTGTCATTAAAGGCATCTTTTGTTTAGATGATCTATCCATTTCAGTGAGGGGGTATTAAACTCCCCTACTATTACTTTATTATTGTCGATGTGTTTCTTTGGTTTTGTTATTAATTGGCTTATATAATTGGCTACTCTCATGTTAGGGGCATAAATATTTACATTTGTTAGATCTTATTGGGTAGACCCTTTAAGTATGATATAGTGTCCTTCCTCATCTCTTATTGTCTTTGGTTTAAAATCTAACTTATCTGATATAAGGACTGCCACCCCAACTTTCTTCTGATGTCCATTAGCATGATAAATGATTTTCCACCCCCTCACTTTAAATCTGGAGGTGTTTTGGGGTCTAAAATGAGTCTCTTGCCGACAGCATATTGATGGGTCTTGTTTTTTTATCCAATCTGATACCCTGTGTCTTTTGATTGGGACATTTAGCCCATTTACATTCAGGGTCACTATTGAAAGTTATGAATTTCATACCATTGTATTGCCTGTAAGGTGACTGTTACTGTATATTGTCTCTGTTCCTTCCTGGCCTATGTTACTTTTAGGCTCTCTCTTCACTTAGAGGACCCCTTGCAATATTTCTTGTAGGACTGGTTTGGTGATCACAAATTATTTTAGTTTCTGTTTTTCCTGGAAGCTTTTTACCTTTCCTTCTATTTTCAATGACAGCCCAGCTGGATATACTATTCTTGGCTGCATAATTTCATGCCAGTCCTTTATGGGCTGCTAAGTCTCTGTGCATAGCTCTGTTGCCATCCTTATGTTTCTACCATTGTAGGTTACAGACCTCTTGTCCTAAGCGGCTTTCAGGATTTTCTCTTTGTCTCTTACATTTGTAAGTTTTACTATTAGATATCGGGGTGTTGACCTGTTTTTATTGATTTTGAGGGAGGTTCTCTGTGCCTCCTGGACTTTGATGCCTGTTTCTTTACCCAAATTAGGAAAATTCTCCACTGTAATTTGCTCCAGTAAACCTTCTGCCCCTCTCTTTCTTCTTCTTCTGGGATCCGAATTATTCTAATATTGTTTTTGCTTTATGGTTTATCGCTTATCTCTCAAATTCTACCCTCATGGTCCAATAATTGTTTATGTCTCTTTTCATCAGCTTATTTATTCTCCATCGTTTGGTCTTCTATATCACTAATTCTGTCTTTTGTCTCATTTATCCTAGCAGTTAGAGCCTCCATTTTTTATTGTACCTCATTAATAGCCTTTTTGATTTTGATTTTTAACCTGGCTAGATTTTAGTTCTCCAGAAAGATATTCTCTAGTATCTTCTATGCTTTTTTCAAGCCCAGCTACTATCTTTACATCATCATTCTGAACTCCAGTTCCAACAACATACTAATGTCCATGTTGATTATCTCCATGGCAGGCAGTATTGCCTCTTGTTCTTTTTTGTAGGTGAGTTTTTCTGTTTTTTCATCATTTAAGAAGAATTGATACTTCTTCTGAAGCTGTTACAAGAAATAAAAATGGAAGGAAAACTTCCAAACTCATTTTATGAGGCCAGCATTACCTTGATCCCAAAACCAGACAAAGACCACTCCAAAAAGGAGAATTACAGACCAGTATCCATGATGAACATGGATGCAAAAATTCTCACCAAAATACTAGCTAATAGGATTCAACAGTATATTAAAAGGATTATTCACCAAGACTAAGTGGGATTTATTCCTGGGCTACAAGGTTGGTTCAACATTCACGAATGAATCAATGTCATACACTGTATTGACCAAAGAATGGACAAGAACCATAGGATACTCTCAATAGATGCAGAAAAAGCTTTTGACAAAGTACATTATGCTTTCTTGATTAAAACTTTTCACAGTATAGGGATAGAGGGTGCATACCACAATATCATAAAAGCCATCTGTGAAAAACCCACAGTGAATATTAATCTCAATGGAGAAAAACTGAGAGATTTTCCCCTAAGGTCAAGAACACAGCAGAATGTCCACTATCACCACTGCTATTCAACATAAAACTAGAAGTCCTAGCCTCAGCAGTCAGACAACAAAAAGAAATTAAAGGCATCCGAATCAGCAAAGAAGAAGTCAAACTCTCACTCTTTGCAGATGATATGACACTTTATGTGGAAAATCCAAAAGACTCCACCCCAAAACTGCTAGAGATCATACAGGAATTCAGTAAAGTGTCAGGATATAAAATCAGTTGCATTTCTGTACACCAACAACAAGACAGAAGAAAGAGAAATTAAAGAGTTGATCCCATTTTATAATTTCACCCAAAACCATAAGATACCTAGGAGCAAACCTAACCAAAGAGGCAAAGAATTTGTACTCAGAAAACTAGAGAATACTCATGAAAGAAATTGAGGAAGACACAAAGAAATGGAAAAACCTTCCATTCTCATGGATTGGAAGAAAAAATACTGTGAAAATGTCTATGCTACCTAGAACAATCTACACATTTAATGCAATCCCTATCAAAATACCATCAACTTTTTTTCGAAGAAATGGAACAAATAATCCTAAAATTTGTATGGAACCAGAAAAGACCCTGGATAGCCAGAGGAATGTTGAAAAGGAAAAGCAAAGCTGATGGCATCACAATTCCAAACTTCAAGCTCTATTACAAAGCAGTGATCATCAAGCCAGCATGGTACTGGCACAAAAACCAACACATAGATCAATGGAACAGAATAGAGAGCCCAGAAATGGACACTCAACTCTAGGGTCAATTAATCTTCAACAAAGCAGGAAAGAACGTCCATTGGGGAAAAAAAACACTCTTCAACAAATGGTGTTGGAAAAACTGAACAGCTACATGCAGAAGAATGAAACTAGACCATTCTCTTACACCATATGCAAGGATAAACTCAAAATGGATGAACGACCTGAATGTGAGATAGGAATCCATCAAAATCCTTGA
This sequence comes from Ailurus styani, assembly GCA_002007465.1. Taxonomy (NCBI): domain Eukaryota; kingdom Metazoa; phylum Chordata; class Mammalia; order Carnivora; family Ailuridae; genus Ailurus; species Ailurus styani. The sequence continues at coordinate 526,135 of LNAC01000043.1, forward strand.
GGAGAACACAGGCAGCAACCTCTTCAACCTCAGTTGTAGCACTCCTTCCTAGATACATTGCCAAAGGCAAGGGAAGCAAGGGCAAAAATGAACTATTGGGACTTCATCAAGATCAAAAGCTTTGCACAGCAAAGGGAACAGTCAACAAAACCAAAAGACAACCGACAGAATGGGAGAAGATATTTGCAAATAACACTACAGATAAAGGGTTAGTATTCAAAATCTATAAAGAACCTTTTCAAACTCAACACCCAAAGAACAAATAATCTGACCAAGAAATGGACAGAAGACATGAACAGACATTTCTGCCAAGAAGACATCCAAATGGCTAACAGACTCGTGAAAAAGTGCTCAACATCACTTGGCATCAGGGAAATACAATTCAAAACCACAATGAGATACCACCTAACACCAGTCAGAAGAGCTAAACTTAACCAGTCAGGAAATTATAGATGTCGGCGAGGTTGTAGAGAAAGACGAACCCTCCTACACTGTTGGTGAGAATGCAAGCTGGTGAAGCCACTCTGGAAAACAGTATGGAGGTTCCTCAAAAAATTGAAAATAGAGCTATCCTATGACTCAGCAATTGCACTACTGGGTATTTACCCCAAAGATACAAATATAGTGATCCGCACCTGCACCCCAATGTTTATAGCACCAATGTCCACAAGAGCCAAACTACGGAAAGAGCTTAGATGTCCATCAGCAGATGAATAGATAAAGAAGAAGTGGTATATAGATATACTATGGAATATTATACAGCCATCAAAAAATGAAATCTTGCCATTTGCAGTGATGTGGATGGAACTAGAGGGTATTATGCTAAGTGAAATAAGTCAGTTAGAGACAGACTATTATCATATAATCTTGCTGATATGTGGAATTTGAGAAACAAGGTAGAGGATCATCGGGGAAGAGAAAAAATGAAATGGAATGAAATGAGAGAGGGAGACAAACCATAAGAGACTCTTAACCTCAGGAAACAAACTGAGGGTTGCTGGAGTGGGAGGGATGGGGTGGCTTGGTGATGGACATTGGGGAGGGTATGTGCTATGGTGAGCGCTATGAACTGTATAAGATTGATAAATCACAGACCTGTATCCCTAAAACAAATAATACATTATATGTTAATAAAAATAAAATACAAAAAAGCGCAAAAAAATAAATTAAAAATATATATATATACTGAGGCTGGATAGAAGGCAATGAAAGGATTATTCAGGCTATTTTCAAGGCATGTCAGCATTTAGATTAATTTTATGATTCATAAAAAGCCATAAAGAAGTCTTAAGGAAAGAAAGAATATATTTTTAATTAGATTTTTTTAAAAGATTTTATTTATTTATTTGACAGAGAGATCACAAGTAGGCAGAGAGGCAGGCACAGAGAGAGGGGGAAGCAGACTCCTCACCTAGTAGAGAGCCCAATGCAGACTCGATCCCAGGACCCTGAGATCACGACCTGAGCTGAAGGCAGAGGCTTAACCCACTGAGCCAGCCAGATGACCCATTAACTAGATTTTTTGGAAGGTTTTTTTTCCATATGTTGTGCTTGTGGTGGAATAGAGAAGATTCAGGAGTTTATGTAGGGTGAGAAAGTGTGGGGATTGGAATAGGGTGATGGCTGACGTGATGCTAGTTTGTTGGTAGAAAACACAGCTGATATTTACTAAATACTGGATGCAAGAAGGAGTAATAATCAAAGGATTGACATGCTTATTTTAATTTTTTTTCATAAGCAAGCATGTAAATGGCAATGCCTTTCTGTAAGGTGGTGCTGACAGAAGAAAGAGCACTTTGGGAGGAACATCAGAACTTTCAACTTGAGCACATTATGGCTGAGCTGGCCATGGACAGTCAAAATTGGATATGTAAACTACAGAGCTGAATATATGGGTCTAACTAAGACATATATATTTAGAATTATCACCCAATAAATGATGATATCAAACTGGAAAATAATACAGAATAAAGAGAAGAGAGCTCAAGACTGAGCCCTGAAGCATTCCAACATTTCAGTGTCAGGCAGAAGAGAAATCGGTAGCAACGTAGGTAGAATGTGAAGAGAAGAAAATGACTAAAGAATAAGGAAGTATAAGTGAATCCTGTGGAGTCAGTCTGGTCAATTCCAATTCTATCATTGACTAAACATGTATCCTAGGGCAACAGCCAAGCTTATTTGAAGCTTCGTTCACTCTTCCTCATCTGCAAAATGTTTTAATAATTACAAATGTTCTAATATGTCAAATGATTGTTTTTTGTTTTAGTATGATTCTAACATTTAATTTACAGTTTTTAATTTTGCAAATTAATTAGCAAGAGAGGAGGGTCCCAAATTTCAAAAATGCATTTTTTATAATATTTAGGAATGTCACAAATGTCAAAATTGTCACAAACTTGACAAATTTGAAGGGATAATTTTACATGTTCCTAATTTGAATCAGAATAATCAACAATTTATTAATAGATGGTATAAATTATAGGTTCAACAAGAATAGATATTTGGATATTATATAAAAATTCAGGACACCTAGAATGTGCTAACTAATGTAGCCTTGAACATGTTTCTTCATTTTGTTTCATCTTTCAGTTTATGATTCAGTTTGATTTCTTCATTAATATAATTAATATGATATACTATGAATTAAGCAAATTTGATAGTTTCTTTAAAATACATTAAAAATGCCTTGTGTGTGTTCTGGTTCTCCAATTATATTTGCATTAAACAAAAATACCAGTTCTTATTTGAGAGCAATTTTAAAATTGTAGCATCAGTTTTTTTTAATACAAGAGAATACTTTTATGTTTTGAGAGTACAAAATATCACATTATATTTTGAAAATAAATGGCAGTTATAAAATCAGATCCAGTATAAGCAAGTTGACCTTACAAATACATTTTCAGGATATATATATTGCTATTTGATGTAATACAATGCTATTCAATGTAATATTTCTGAGTCCCCTATGAATACAGAAGGTGTATGAAACCTAATATGTAGTATTTTTCAAGGAGAAGGATACCCTTCTGGATATGCAGTACACAGCACCTCATTTTTACAAGACACATATAAAATTTACTTTGGCGATGATTAATTATATATTCTCTCCAAATTATTTGACCTTTTTTTATAGAAATAGAATGCAAGGTTCCAGAAGTAGAAGAACACTTAGTTCCTGAGCCCAGACAGGACAAATACAGAGTTGGAGACGTGTTGAAATTCTCCTGCAGAAAAAGACTTAAAAGAGTTGGACCAGATTCAGTTCAGTGTTACCACTTTGGATGGTCCCCTAATCTTCCAACATGTAAAGGTAAATACCTATTTTACAATCGCTAAAACAAGAATTAGGATTTGGATATCAGCCTTTTTTTTCCTCTTAATTTTCTGTTGGCTTTGAGTGTGTCTATAATCTAGTGCATTAAGTCAGGACATGTGTTCGTTAGTAGATACCTCAGACTTCCTTATTTAAGCAATTAATCTCCAATTGTATCTTGAAATATGTAGTGGAAGTATGCATAGATATATATGTGATGTCTCATATTTCTTTTGTTATTTTTCCTTTTGCCTACAGTTCCACCAATAATATTGGACACTTTGTATAGCATGGGCCTTATCTCAAGGTTCATTGAGTGTCTTAACAATATTCAAGCAACTTATCGTCAATTCAATCACATTTATGTTTAATCGAAGTTAAAACATCTTGATCAAATCGTGGGATTTTTTTCAAACAGTTCTGATAAAATGTTTCCATGGAATATGAATGTTGCTGTAATTTACACAACCACATTTATTAATTGGTTTGCCTATATCTTCAGAATATCTAGATTATTAAATGTATTTTCTGGGCTTAAATATACTTCCAATACATTCGTTCAGTGCAAGTAATAGAACTGGGAAATGTGCTTCTGGTGTAAACACCATTTTTTAAAAAGCTATAATAAATTATATTGTAAATTACATAAATTAATTTTTTAAAACTCCATTTTATGGATTTTTAAGTTGTAAAATAGTTAATTTAACCATTATTTACGTAGTATTTCTCTTGTAGAGCAAACAAAACAGTGTACTCCACCTCCTCCACTTCTCAATGGGGAAGTTAAAGAAACACAAAAAGAAATCTATGAACACAATGATTTGGTGGAATATGTTTGCAATACTAGATTTCTGATGAAGGGTTTTAATAAAATTCAATGTGTTGATGGACAATGGACAGACTTGCCTATGTGTATTGGTAATGTATAAAAAATATTCATATTTAAACATAAATCAGTAGTCTTTGTATTCATAGAAACACACAAATTGCACTTTGTAAGTAAACAAATTTTGTGAAATTTTCACAGAGGTGGAGAGTACATGTGGAGACATACCTGCACTTCATTACGGCTCTGTTGTTGAGCCTTCTGCCCCTCCCTATTACCATGGAGATTCAGTGGAGTTCAATTGCAGAGAAGAATTTACAATGATTGGACACAAGTCAATTACCTGTATTAATGGAGTGTGGACCCCACTTCCTCAGTGCATTGGTGAGAAGACACTTCTCAAATTGACAGTCAATGAAATTTAATGTTTTATTGTAAAAGCTATATTTGCAAACATATTTTTTGAAATTTAGGTATATTCTTGAAAATGCCCAGTTGTAGGGGTACTTGGGTGACTCAGTCAGTTAAGGGTCTGCCTTCCACTCAGATAATGATCTCAGGGTTCTGGGATTGAGCCACCACATCAGGCTCCCTGCTCAGCAGGGAGTCTGCTTCTCCCGCCCCTTCTGACCCTCCCTTCTCATGCTCTCTCTCTTTCACTCTCTCTCTCTCAAATAAGTAAATAAAATCTTATTTAAAAAGTCAGTTCTTAAATTATAATGAAGGCACACATTGATTATAGCTCATGATGTGTCTACAAATGAGCAATAGAATTTTATCAATATTTCTGTCACTGATATTAACACTGTTTATAAGTGTGAAGCTAAATTTTACTTATGGTTATTCATATGATTTAAATATGAGTACTAACTGCCAGGAAAACAGAACTATATTTGCATAAATACCACTTTTGTTTTTGTGTGGTACTCTTGATTTCAGGCCCTGGAAAATGAAGTTAATACCCACTTGCTACATTCCTATAGGAATCTTGCCTCTCTCAAAGTCTCTCACACTTTCCCAATCTGTTTCACATGCAACAAGTTAATGTGTTGAGGGTGAGTGGGCTGCAGGCCCTCTCAGTCAGCAGTAGAACTCAAAGGAGCCGTCATGGAGACCAGGAAACAAATCTGATGGATGGACTTCACTCAGGTTGATGTATGTAAATCATCCTGACCTTTGGATGACCAAGTCTTCTATGACTAACATGGAGAATATTGGGGACCCTTTTCATTTTTTTCTTGGAATGAGTTCTTTGCTAGAGTTTTCCTAAGTCCTACATTCAAAGAGAGCCCTGGATGTCCAGTCTTACTTATTCATCAGATTTCTAGGCATTAATTGTTCCAAGGAGAAGGTAGGGCTTAGGCACACTCTATGAGAGCAGAGATTTACTCCTGTTTTGTTCGTGATGTATTCCCAAGACCCAAAAGACTGGCAGACATACAGCAGACATTAAATAGGAGTTTGTCGAATGAATCATAAATTTTGTTGCTTATTAATCCTTACATTTTTGCTAAACACATTCCCATTAGAAGTATTGTCAGTCCTGCAAGACCAAACTTCATCTTTGTCCTCTTCTATCTCAATAAATTATCACCCCTTACTTCATATGGGGGAAAACCCAAAGTTATAACAGACATGAAAACGCTCAACTTTTCACTCTTATTCTAAAACATCTGCTTCAAGTATTACTCTTTTCTGATCTCAGAGTTTGCCTTCCACAGGTTAATCTTCTACCTGTATTCAGCTTAACATAATCCTCTTACAGCTACCATAGACCTTACTCCAGTTTTCTCCGTTCAATGTTTACATCGTACCTCCAGCTAGTCGAGCTGTTCATTCTTCTCTGAATACTTATTTTCTCCTAATAAACAAAGAAATTCTTTCAGAAACCAATCAATCATAGGACAATGACAACCACCACCACCACTCCTTTTGACTATAGATTGTCTCTCAGTTACCATCACCTGAACACCTTGTTTTGTCTCCCTCAACACTGTGGACAAGCCTTAAAAACAAAACTAATTCTCAGCCTTTAGTGCGTTTTGAATTAGTCTCCTTTGTTTCATTTTTACGGTATTACAAAATCATTACTTCTTTGGCTAACCATTAAGAAATCATTAACAAAGACCTTCATCAACTCTTATTTTATCAAATCCAAAACATACTTCAATCTGCATTGAATTTTTGAAATACGTAGCTATATAAAAAGTTGGCATATTTAACTCAGAGTCAGTAAAAATTTACTATTATAGCATTATAATATTATTGAATTATACAGTGATCTGGTGTGTAAAAATCTCTCCAAACATTGTAAGAGTATAAGCAGGAAACAGGTTGTGGCTTTAAGCACCCAACTTCTAATTCCAAGAATCTGTTCCTATTTTTTAGTGATCATGCAAAAGATCTACTTAAATATTCACATTCTGTATAAGACATCTTAGCTGTACTTTTCTTATTATATTACATTACCTTTATTGAAAAAAATATATTTAAACTAGCAACTTCATATATTCTATTTCCACAGATAAATGTGGGACCAAATGTAGTCAGGTGATGACTGTTCAGTATGTAGATCATTCAAAAAAGTGAGCCTCTTACACTTTTCTAATCCCCAAAGTGCAGAATGTATTTATGATGAACATTTTCTCTGAAATTTCCAAGACTGGACATAAGACCTATGTTCATACATAAGAGCCCATCTCATGCAATATGGTCAGGAGTAAATTGTTTTGGTGGGATTTATGGACTCAAATGCTAATTTCATTATACTATTGACTCGAAGCTATTGTTTTTGTAGTAGTTGCTTTGATTCTTATTAGTCTTTTCAAGGAAATATTTTCATTGTATAGCAACCGATGAACTTGAGAAGTGTAAATACAGCTTCGGTAGACAAGAGGCAAATCCATTACATAAGACTGAGTATGATCATAATGAGAAAATAAGTTATAAATGCAAAGGAGCAATAAAGCAGAAACAGTCCACATGCATAAATGGACGATGGGACCCCGAACTAAACTGCACAGGTAAGCTCTTGTTTACAATATTTTCAAAAACTTATTCTATTTCTTCCTAACTTGTAATCACGTAGTATCTTTGCATCTTTTAAAAATTTTTACTTATGTATCACTACACATAATTTTTAAGCTGGAAGGTAATTTAGAAATTAACCAAAACACTATTCCTAAATATTAATTGCATCTGCGCATTAATCCGCTCTAAAACAAAACACCCAGAAATTTGGTGGCCTTAAATTAACATCCTGTCAGTTAGCTTAAAGAATTAGCCTTGGGGTTTTTTTGAGGCTGAAGAAAGCCTAAAGCTGGCCTTCCCCTGGTTTCCCTTCCGGAGAAGCTCCCCTGCAACCTGCAGATGTTGGCAAATCTGAAGTCGACCCCGCGAGCTAACGTTCCAGGACCCGTGAATCGACCTTTTCCACAGCAAGCCTGGGGGTGTGTTTCAGTCCGCCGTCTGTGCAGTGCCCTGGAGGTGGTAGGCTGCCACGAACGACCTGTCCCAGTGTTACAGTCCCGGGGGACCCAGAAAGGCAAGCCCCTGTGGCCACGGGAGCCAGGAGATGGAGGAGCGCCCCTCTGTGGGCTGAGCATGCTTGCCAGCTTCAGCGAGGCCGCGGGGGAAGGCAGGGCTGGGGCCCCAGGAGAGCACTGGGCTGGAGTGCACCCGCGCGTGTTATCAAGGTGGAAAGTGTCAGCACCTCCATGGGGGAAAGCGTCCCAGCAGACCCCTGCCCCTCGGGTAGATGCTTTAAGATTAGCAAATGAATCTCCTTCTCATATGTCTAGGTGTTTCTCAAACTCTTCCTTTCACGTGGATCCCCGGGGGGTAGTGGGTCAGGGGGGTGTGGAGGGGCGCCTGGGTGGCTCAGTGGGTTAAGCGACTGCCTTCCAATCGGTCATGATCTCAAGGTTCTGGGATGGAGCCCCACAACAGGCTTTCTGCTGAACGGGGAGTCTGCTTCTCCCTCTCCCTCTGCCTGCTGCTTCCCTTGCTTGTGTGTGCGCGCTCGCTCTCTCTCTGTCAAATAAATAAATAAAATCTTAAAAAAAAAAATCTCCGTTCTCTGCAGCCCACTGGGTCTCCTGGATGTGAGACCCCCTTGGTTTTCAAGGCCAGATGTTTTGAGGGCTCATCTTGCTTTTTCAGGTCCCAGAGTTTGGGGTGCTGATGTGGGACACAAACCTCTCTCTCGTCAGGGAGAAGTTCTGGATTTGTGAGATCCCACCTGATTATGTGTGGCCCTGCCAGGGGTGGTGGGGCTTCTGTCCCTACTGGGTCTCTGACTCTCCTACCCTTCTGGAAGTGGCCCTTTCACTGCTTGCTATGGAGGAGCTATTCAGCTAGTTTTCAGGTCTTTTTCAGAAGAAATTGTTCCATATGTACCTGTGTGTCTCTGGGAGGAGATGAGGTCAGTTTCTTCCTATACGTTTGTTCTCATGCACACACTTTGATTTTATATTCTGACACTATAAGTTGCATTATTCATTTTAGGTACTATTTTGTGGATCTGTTGCAATTTCTATAAGCAATTGTATCACTGAAAATACAAGATTTTATTTTTGCCAGTTCATTTTTATTTTTATTTTTTTATCTTATCACACTGACTAGGACCTCTGATAAACTGTTGAAAGGAAGTGATGAGAACATACATCTTTGTCCTATTCCTGATTACTGGGAGAGGGTATTCAACATTTTACCACAAGTATAATGTCAATTAAGGATTTCTGCTAATGCCTCTTATCAGTTTAAGGAAATTTCCTTCTATTCTTACTTAACTGAGTGAGAAAGTTTATAATCAACCAATGTCAAATGTTTTAATTTGCTTTTTATGTATCTGTTGTCATGATAATATGACTTCCTTAATTCTGCTAATACAGTGAATTATATACATAAATTTTGGGATGTTGAATTTGGAAGGAGAAAATCTCTTCTCCCTAGAGTTAACTCTACTAGGTGGTGACATGTTATTCTTTCTATATTTTCATGTACTCAATTTGCTGATATATTTTTAAGGAGTTTTACCTCTATATTCATGGGGAATATTAATCTATAGTTTTTTTTCTTTTGATGCCTCTCCCAAGTTTTGTTATTAGGATTTTCATGGCCTCAAAACAAATTGAGGACTGTTCTCTGCTTCTCTGCTTTCTGAAAGTGTTTATGTAATATTATTACACATATTATTATTTTATTATTTTTACCTTAAATGATTGATAGACTTCACCTATAAAGTCATAGATACATAATTTGGTTTTTTGGAAGTTTTTCTTGATGAAGAATTCAATTTATTTAATAAGTAGTGAAATATTCATATTTCCTTATTGTCTTTTGTCAATGCAAGGAAGTTGGATTTTGGAAGAAAGATCTCTCTTTCGGGGCACCTGGGTGGCTCAGTCATTAAGTGTCTGCCTTTGGCTCAGGTCATGATCCCAGGGTCCTGGGATCAAGCCCTGCATTGGGCTCCCTGCTGGGAGGGGAGCCTGCTTCTTCCTCTCCCACTTCCCCTGTTTGTGTTCCCTCTCTCACTGTGTCTCTGTCAAGTAAATGAATAAAATATTTAAAAGAAAAAATCTGGCTTTTATCCGATTTATGAAATTAGTGTATAATTGTTTCTAATAGCCACTTAATATATTCTATTTTCCTTTTAATTATATAGTTTTTTGTTGGTATCACTTCTTTCATTCTTGACATTGATATTTACTTCTTTCTTTCATCTAAATTATTCTTCCTGGTTTTTTTTTTCTTTAGTTTTATTACTATTTCCAAATAACCAATTTTAACATTTAATTTTCTCCATTTACTCTCTCCTCTATTTCTTAACCTCATTAACACTTAATATTTTTTGTTTTCTTTTTTCTATTTGTCTTTCTCAATGTTCCCCTTCTGTGGACATAACTGTTTTTTTTCACTATAATTACTTCGATTTTAAATTTATATTTTCATTTCTTAAGTTAGAAAATTGAAACATGGATTTAAACCATCCTACCTTTTAAGATAAACTCCATTTCTCCTTCTAAGTACTGCTGTAGCAGTCTCAAAATTTTTATATACATTGCATTGTCATTTAATTCGATGTGAAATATTTTCTAATATTCCCTATTATTTCTTCTTTAACCTGTCAGTTATTTAGAATTTTGTTGCTTGATTTCCAAATATTTATTTTTTCCTAAATAGATGCATTCTCTTTTAACTGCTTTGTGGGGGGGGGGTGATTGCTGTACAAAGTACTGCCAAAAAATACAGAATAATTTTTAAAACAGGAAATAAAATACAAATAATTAACATACAAAATATAAAGAAATTTTTTTAAAAAGCATAACAGATGATTAACAGAATAGTAATTTTGACCTTAGGGAAATTTAGTTGCTAGACCAACCTCTGGCAAAATGTAACAGATGAAGTACAAATTAAGATTATTAGAGCAAAAATGTTTAAAAATCAGATACAGAAGAAGCTCAATCCTTGACAGTGCATTGAAAAAATATGCCAAGATATTTAAAACAAATAAGAAAAAGGTTTTTGATTAAATATAAAATACTTTTACACCTAGAAATAGAAAATATGAGAAAGAGAAACATAAGATAGAAATAGAAAATATTAGTAAGCATGAATGAAGTGTATTCAGTCAAATATTTCTCTGCATTGACTACAAAATCTTGGGTAACTGAAAGGACTTACAAGACTTCCCAGTGTACAGTCACATGAGGCCTTTAATGAAATAAACACACTACAGGAGAAAGCAAAATCAAGGAATCATACAATGGTCCAAAAGCCTCCAGGTAGAGCCATACAGTCTTCCCTCAGTTGAACAAAGCATGCTTTGTCTTCAGATTATGAGCTCCCACAATACCTGTGTGGTATCTCAGTTCTCTGGGAGCTCAAACACGAGTTTACAGAGGAATCTTGTGTCCCTTACTGGTCATGCAACTGAAGCCAGCCTGCCTAATCTGTTCAACAGGGTGCATTTCGTTAACCTTTCTATCTCTTCACAGCATAAGCAAGCTAGGAAACAGTACCTCCAGAGAGTTTTGAATTTAAAAACACACTATAAATCATTAGTGACCATGTCTAATTCTTATCTTAGCCAAGAATCTGTAATTGATAATTATCATGTTTCAATTTCTATCAATTGATAATTGATCATTGGTCATTAACTATATGTAATTCTTCCTCTGACTAATTAGCTTCCATTCCACATCTTGTGAGGGTTTTAATCCAATCACAATACATTTGATTATGGATATCTATAAACAAGATCCTGGTATCAGTATTTGTTTAGTGCCTCTTCCTGAGTGGACAATTCAGTTAGAACCTCCAAGTGGTTAGAAATCATTACAATAAGTTTTACATAAATTATGCAAGATTATCACAGAAAGAATAAAACACAGACACTACAAGATGGTGAGATTTTAAACCACATGTGATATATTAAATTGTTCTACAAGCTGAAGAGTATAACATGTTTATAGAACATAATGTCATCTGATCATTAATGATATATTATTATTGCGTTTTCTGTTTAATTATTTCTTTAATATGTTTAACTTATGATTTTTAATCAAGAAATCTAATTTTAATATTTTTAGAAGTTAGACCGCAGTCATGCCCCCCTCCACCTCAGATTCCCAATGCTCAAAATATGGCAACGACAGTGAATTATCAGGATGGAGAAAAAGTATCTGTTGTCTGTCAAGACAATTATATAATTCAGGATGTAGAAGAAATCGTGTGCAAAGATGGAAGATGGCAGTCAATACCACGCTGTGTGGGTCAGTAGCACATACCTTGCTTTATAACATTCTTTCAAATGAGGTTAATACTCCCCTGTGCTTTGTGTAAAGGAACAAGACTTTTCTCTGTATCTATTTCACTTTACCTTGAAACAGTAAATTATAAACTAAGTTTACAAATCAATCAGCATTCTTTCACTTCTACTGCGAAATGAACAGACAACAACTTTGGGTTATTGTGGAAATACCATAGAAAATTTCTGTTTATGACTATTTTACTCCTCATGATGAACAGGACAAGAATGAAGGGGCATAGTGAACAAGTAGATAATAGCGTAGATTTTATGGAGACATATATGCTTGCAAGTTTCAAATGTTTTTCAGTTTTTCAGTATTTAATTTGCTCAAGTTATCCTTACTTTAAAATCCCAAATGGCATTTGATTGCATTTTTCAATTTATACATTGTATCTATACTTGACCCTTTGATCTTTGTTCTTCATACAGAAAAACTCCTGTGTCCTCAACCACCTCATATAGAACATGGAATCATTAAATCATCTGAATTTTCAGGAGAAATAAAAGAAACATTGAAACCTAAGCTTTACCCACCTGGCAGCAAGTTAAGTTACACTTGTAAGGATGGTTTCAGGATATCTGAAAAAGATGAGATAACATGTGAGAGGGGAAAATGGAGTTCTCTACCCCGGTGTGTAGGTGAGGACAGTATGCAAACTAAAATTCTAGTTTCAATTTTCAGTACAATCCATTAAACATAATTGTAATCAAAGTCATGAGAAAAAGTCTTTTAGGTTTCTAAATATCTAAAATCATTTATATCTAAATATCTAAAATAATTTATATAATCATGTACTTCACCAATTTTTGCATAATCAAATCTATCCCATCTTTGTTAATTTTATTGACTCACTATAGAATTACTTTCAATGATGGCAATTGTTTAATTAAAACTAGGTGTGTAGTGAAATTAAACCTACCTATTTGTACAGGTATGCCTATTCATATTCCTACCTATTTATGTAAGTTGTAGTGTTTGCTTTGCCATCAGTTTTTAGTTGTTGTTGTTTTTCCTATCATTTCCTTCCTGATTTCTTATAATATATGGTACTAATCTTAAGATGATTAATTCTCAATGCCTTCTTTTTGTTCTTCATTATATTAGTTTAAGAAGCACTCAATAGTCTCTTTCATAAATATATCTACATTTTCTTTATTTTTATTTTTTCACTTAAATTCCAGTTATTCAACATACAGTGTAATATTAGTTTCAGGTGTACAATATAGTGATTAGGCAATTCCATACAACAACCAGTCCCCATTATGAGGGCCCTGCTTAATCCCCTTCACCTATTTCACCGATCCCCCCACCCACTTCCCCTCCGGGAACCATCAGTTTGTTCTCTATAATTAAAGGTCTGTTTTTTCATTTGCCTCTCTCTCTCTCTCTCTCTTTTTTCCCCTTTGCTCATTTGTTTTCTTTTTTTTAAATTCCACATATGAGTGAAATCATACTGTATTTGTCTTTCTCTGATTTATTTTGCTTAGCGTTATACTCTCTAGTTCCATCCATGTCATTGCAATTGACAGGATCTCATCCTTTTTTATGGCTGAGTAATAGATTTACTATCTTTTCTTTTTTTTTAAGATTTTATTTATTTATTTGACACAGAGAGAGATCAGATCACAAGTAGGCATAGAGGCAGGCAGAGAGAGAGGAGGAAGCAGGCTCCCCGCTGAGCAGGGATCCCGATGCGGGCCTCGATCCCAGGACCCTGAGATCATGACCTGAGCCGAAGACAGAGTCTTTAACCCACTGAGCCACCCAGGCACCCTACTATCTTTTCTTTATCCATCTGTCTATCAATGGACATTTGGGCTGCTTCCATATCTTGGCTATTGTAAATAATGCTGCTATAAATATCAGGGTACATGTATCACTTCGAATTAGTCTTTTTATATGTTTTGGGTAAATACATAGTGGTACAATTGCTGATTCATAGGGTCGTTCTATTTTTAACTTTTTGAGGAATCTCCATACTGTTCTCCGGAGTGGCTGCCCCAGTTTACATTCCCATCGACAGTGCAAGAGAGAGTTTCCCCTCTTTCCACACACTTACCAGCACCTGTTGTTTCCTCTGTGTGTGTGTGTTTGTGTGTGTGTTTTATTTTAGCCATTCTGACAGGTGTGAGGTAGTATCTCATTGCGGTTTTGATTTGTATTTCCCTAGTGATGAGTGATATTGGGCATCTTTTCATGTTTGTGTTGGCCATCTGTAGTCTTCTTTGGAAAGATATCTGTTCATGACTTCTGCCCATTTTAAATTGGATTATTCATTTTTCGGGTGCTGAGTTTTATAAGTTCTTTCCATATTTTGGATACTAACCCTTTATCAGATATGTCATTTGCAAATATCCTTTCCCATTCTGTAGGCTACCTTTCCATTTTATTGTTTCCTTCACTGCACAGAAGCTTTTTATTTTGATGTAGTCCCAATAGTTTATTTTTGCTTTTGGTTCCCTTGCCTCAGGAGAAATATCTAGAAAGAAGTTGCTACAGTTGATAATATACTGACATCTTTAGTTTCAAGCTCTTGCTCAGGTTGCCAGCTGGACACACATCAGAGCAGTGGTTTTAGGAAGCATTTGTGCACCTTCTCTGTGTTATGATTGTAGCTCCTGTGTTACCATTTGTTTTCAAATTATACTGCCAAATATGGCAACCAGTACATAAAAGGAAATTTCAGAGTTAATGAAACATGGAGTCATTCTTTCCCTTTTTTTTTTTTACGGCTTCCTTGTGCACCACCAGAATATGTGGAACTAAGAGGAGCCAACAAAGGAGATATTATAGCCGCTTGTTTTCAAATCAACTTTTGCCTGGCATACATATTTTCCAGTCTTTTACTTTGAACCCACTTATGTTTTCATGTTGAAGTTAGTTTCTTTTACTTGCCATATAGTCGGCTTTTGTTTATGTGTCCACTCTGCCACTTTCAGTCTTTTAACTGAAGAATTTAAACCATTTACACTTAAAGTAATTATTAATAGATTAGGGGCTGTGTCAGCCATTTTATTATCTGCCTTGCATTTCTTCTGTTCTCACTCCCGTTTCTTTTTTTGCCATCCCTGTGGATTTTTGGAATATTTTAAAATAATTTTATTTTGATATCTTTGTTGTTTTGGAGCATATCTCTTTGCATAGCTTTATCCATGGTTGCTCAAGGTATTAAGATACACATACATATCTTGTCACTCCTCCTCCTGGTTTTGACATTTTACTCCTTCGGGTGAAATGAGGAAACCTTTCTTCCACTTAGGTCCATTCATCCTCCCCACATTTTTTTAAATTTAATTTTATTTACTATTTATTTATTGAGAAAGAGAGACAGAGAGAGGGAGTGGAGTAGCAGAGGGAGAAGGAAAGAGAAAATCTTAAGCAGACTCCACACCCAGCTCGGAGCCTGACACAGGGCTCAATCTCACAATCCTGACATCATGACCTGAGCTAAAGTCAAGAGTAGACACTTAACCAACTGACTGAGCCTCCCAGATGCCCATATGTTCCCCACATTTCAAACATAAATGTCTGAAGTATTTCTTCTACTTATATTGAGCACCATATCAAATAATACAATGTTGCACAAACACCAAACCTGACAAACTCCTCAGGAAAAAGAGAGTCCATTATATTTACCCTTATTTTTTCAGTCCGTTATTTTTTCTTCCTTTGTGAAGTCTCAATCCTTGCTCTGTTATCTTTTCCCTGATATTTGAAGAATTCCTTTAGCAATTCTTTAAAGACAGATCTGCTGGAGATAAATGCTGTTTTCCTTTGTCTCAGAATATCTTCTCTTCTCCCTTAAACCCTGAAGGATAGTATCACAGGAAATAACATTCAGGGCTGACAGTTCTTGTCTTCTAGCACTTGAAAAATATTATCACTTTTTCTGGCTTGATGGTTACAGAGGAGAACCCCACTGACATTTGAATCCTTTCTACTTTACAGGTTTGCATCATTTCTATTTAGCTGCTTTTGAGATTTTTTTCTTTTTCTTTACTTTTCCTCCATTTGATTATGGTGTTTGTTGGCATGAATTTCTTTGGGTTTCTCCTATTTGGCTTTTTCAATATGAACGTTTATGCCTTGTGCCCAATTTGGTAAACTTTCAGTTCATATTTTTCAAAGTTTTTTTGGTTTTGTTTTCAGTCTATATTCAAAGTGAGCCATTTATATTCTATATTTGAGTTTATTTATCCTTCTGTCATCTGTAATCTGTGATTGAGCCCATTGAGTGAGGTGTTTTTTTTTTAATTCCACTATCATATTTTTCAGTCCTATAATTCCCACTGGATTTTTAAAAGTCATCATCAAATAATTCCAATATCTGTGTCATCACAGTGTTGTGCTCTGTTGATTATCTCTTCTTTTTTGAGATTTTTCCTTGTCCTTGGTATGATGAGTGATTTTCAATTGTATTTTAGACATTTAAGGTGTTGTGCTTTAAGACTCTGGATTTTATTGAAATCTCTTATTTATCAGGCCTCCATTACTGCAGAGTGCAAGTCCAGGCTTCCCACTTGGCCTCTACTGACACTATGGAAAGTGGAGAGGTGTCTTGTTCCTTGATTGTGGATAGAAGTCTTGGCTCCTCACTTGACTTCTATTGATCACTGTTGATCTCTGATCAACATGGGGAGAGGGCTGGTCGAGGTTTCTTCTATGATGTTCTTCAGCAGTAATTCAAGTATCGTAAAAAAAAAAATATTTCTGTCTTTCTAGAATACTCCTTTCCTGAGCCTTTGTCTAAAGACAGAAGGCAATTCTTGGGACTTTTTTCCCCCTGAACTTGATATCATTTCTGGGTACCAGTCTTCTTCGGTGCCCAGTCCAGGATCCATAGGAGGCAACATGAAAACCCAAACAACTCACTGCAGTATGATTCCTTGAATACCAAGGCCTCTGATCAGATCAACGTCTTCCCTGCATCCTTCACAATCTCTTTTGTTGGTTTTTATACTACGTTTAGGATTTTTAGTGATACTGAGCCAAAGGAATAAGCTGAAAGGTTTTTACCTCATCCTGTCCAGAACAGGAAGCCAGAAATTCCCTTTCCCATTATACACATGTGTAATTCTTTCACTTTAATTAAAGAAGTTGATATTCCTTTTGTAATAAATTAAAAATCAATAAACAATGACTAGAGATCCAATAGAAACTGCAGTATGTTGTATGTAATGAGAAAGTTTCTTTGTTCCTGTTAGCTATCCATCTGCTCAGTATTGATTCAGTAGGAAAAACATTTTTTAACACCAGAATACAGTAAACCAGACATATTTGTTAATGCTTTATGTGTGCTTTCATGTGGGATAAAAGGAAAGGGTTAAAAGCATGATTCTCAGTTTAAGTGATTAAAATTTCTTCAGTGGGGGTGCCTGGGTGGCTCAGTTGTTTAAGAGTCTGCCTTCAACTCAGGTCATGATTCCAGGGTCCTGGGATGGACCCCATGTAAAGCTCCCTGCCCAACAGGGAGTCTGCTTCTCCTTCTGCCTCTCTCATGGCTTGTGCTCTCTCTCTTTCTCTCCCTGATTCTCTCTCTCTCAATAAATACATAAAATCTTTAAAAAAAATAAAATAACATTTCTTCAGTGAATTTTTTCTGTCAGCAGAAATCACAAGTCTTGATATTGCATATTGTGCTATATTTTTCTTTGCTTTATTTTAACCCATTTTTCTTTGGTGTTTCAATAAATTGAATTAATTTTTTTTTTTTTTTTTAGATTCTGAAGGAAAGTGTGGACCTCCTCCACCTATTGACAATGGAGATATTACCTCATTCCCACTATCAACATACGCTCCGGAATCATCAGTAGAATACAAATGCCAGTCCTTCTATGTACTTCAGGGACAGAGGATCATAACATGCAGAAATGGAGAGTGGTCACTACCACCAAAATGTTTAGGTAAATATTTCAATATTCTCATGGATCCTGGGAAAATCAGTATAATGAGTAAAATGTTTTCCTGTTATTAATAGGATCTTCATGAATTAACAAACTTTATTAAATGCTTGACTACCAAATATTAATGTGTAAAGAAATATAGGTGGAAAGGAAAACTCTTGTTCAAGCAACAAAAGATCCTTTAATGAAAGAACTCCGGATTTATTCATATTAAAATTGACATTATGAATCTTTGATTGTAACATTTAATTTTCATAGCTTAAACATAGTACCTCATTTTATATCATTAATCATTTAAAATGATTTAAATCGACATGATGGATTTTCAATGAATTGTTTTGGAAAAGGTTTTGAAAACGAAGCCCTGGACTAGTATAGAAGATTCCACTTGAAAGTCTGAAATTCTGTAGAAATTATATGTCTACTACTCAATGTTTTATGTTCTTTGGGTTTTTTTTAATCTTCAGAGGCCTGTACAGTATCAGAAGACATCATGAGAACACATAACATACGATTACGATGGACTAATGAGAAAAAAATTTATTCTAAAGCAGGAGATATTATTGAATTTGAATGTCTTTCTGAATATCATAGAAAGACACTACCACATACATTCCGAGCCATCTGTCGGGAAGGGAAACTGACATATCCCGAATGTGGATAAAACAATGGTTAAGATGCTTCTTAAAATTAAAATATGTACATTTACTCAGAATTTTTCATTATCAATCCAAGTCTCAGTTTATTTTGTTAACTATTGTGTAATTCATTTACATTCATATATGAGAATTTGTATTAAATATTATGTGGATGATGTAATTATAATCAGAGAGATGAATAAATTACTTCTTAAAAGCACCTCATTAAAACTTGGCAAACCAAAATGCTTTGTGTCTTACTCATAAAATACTTAAGGCACAAAATTAGATTCAATCACTCCAGTGCCTATTTCTATCCATCTTTCCCTCTAACTTTCTCAAAGCTTCTTCCATAACTTCTGGGGCTGCCTGAGACTCTCCATTTCAGAGGACATGGGAGAAAATGCTTTTCTCAACATATTTAAAATAATTAAAATAATTTCACTTCAAAAACTTAAAAACATAACTGTGTCATATCTATGTTAGTAATCTATATAGTAGATATATACACCAAAAATGATGAAATGCAAAATCTTCTACAAGATGGCTATCTAGCACACATAAAAATTCAAACAAATCATAAAGAGAACTTAGAATCTAATTGGGTACATAACTGTCATACTATAACATGAAAAGTGACAAAAAGAAATTCGATATCAAGTATAAACACACACACACACAGTGTGCTTTGAACACTGCATAAATGTTTATAGAATGAAGATTGTCAGGAAGTACAATAAAATATGTATAATAACTACAGTTGAATTTAGAGATGCTAGGAGTAAGAGTTGGTGGTTAAGTCCTTAATGCTCACCTATATTTTCCATGTTTTCTATCTTTACTGTGTATCACCTTTGAACCACAATAAAGGAGGTTATTTTAATGGAGTGCCTGGCTGGCTCAGCTGGTGGACAGTGCTCACAGTCTCATGATCGTGAGTTCGAGCCCCAGGTAGAGATTACTTAAATATGTAAATAAATCTTTTTAAAAATAAAATAAATATATATTAAAAGTAAGATGGTATATGTGGAGAATTAAGAGGACCTCTTTGGTAATGATCTTCAAATCTAATATATCTTCATGATTTTGCTGCTATAGAGGGTTTTGGAAACATTCAACCACAAGAGTATGAAATATGATTTTTATGTTCATACATTTCAAACAACATAATTAGTTAAAATCAGTTGACTAGGGCACCTGGGTGGCTCAGTGGGTTAATGCCTCTGCTTTCGGCTCGGGTCATGATCTCAGGGTCCTGGGATCGAGGCCCGCATCGGGCTCCCTGCTCAGCGGGGAGCCTGCTTCCCCCTCTCTCTCTCTCTCTGCCTGCCTCTCTGCCTCCTTGTGATCTCTCTCCCTCTGTGAAATAAATAAAAATAAAATCTTTAAAAAAAAAATCAGTTGACTACAAATATTTATAACTTCTACAAAAACATGAAAACTTTAAGATGAAAATAAAGATGGAGTTAAAGTAAAAATATTTTAAGGTGATAACTTGTTACTTCATTTTGCATCAAATGAAGTGGCATTCTTAGAATGAGAAACCTGGCTGTCTCTAATGAGGTCAATTTATCTAAATCTGAATCACAGTTGACAGCCAGTTTTCTCATGTTTACAGGACATGGTTATAATTGGCAAGATGTCTTTGCTGTTAATATTGGTATTTATACTATTTCTCCAACACCTTATACCTAATGCTTGTGGAATCTATTTATGACACTTAGCCTGTAATCAATATAGCCTATAACTAATCATTTTCATTGTTGGCTGCAAAATAGTGATTTTTAAAACAAATTCTATTCTTTTTCTGCACTTACTAATTATCATTCTTATGTGAAGATGAGTGTTAATTTGCCAGCTCCTTAAACATTTTACCTAAAAAAGATTTGGTAAATCTTTATTTTTACCCCTTAATTTCCAATTTTTGGAGCAAGGACTTAATGATAGTGACTGTGATGGATTTAAAGGTTTTTTTTCTTTTTTTTTTAACACTCTATCAGCATGGATTCATGAATTTTTATTTGTTCAGTCTGTCACAAATAATTATAGTCATTATTCTTTGAAGGTCAGATCATCCCAAATTGGACTAGTGAGTGCCTCTTGAACCTGGCTCCTGATTGCTTTGTTATACCCACTAGTCTTTGAGTGTTTCATTTCCTCTTAGCACAACACAATGTTCCAGGCTCTCTATATACTTCCCTGACCAATACCCATAACCATACAGCTTTCCAAAAAGGTCTGATTCTTTTTATTGGGAAATAATGTTTAGAACACAAGAACTGTTTTATTGGTACTAGATGAGAATGTTCAATACTGTCAGAATGTTTTTAAATGTCTTTTTACTTGTCAGAAATCTGAAATAGGAATGAAATTTATAATTCATTGGCTCCTGTTGGATCTTACAATTCAGTGTTATAAATAATACTGGGTTAAGAAACTCTTAAATACATATTCCGTCTTTTCTCTTTATTCATATATTCTTATATTTCAGTATTTTTAAAAATAATATTAAAAGTATAATGCAAACATTACTATGAGCAGTTAAACTACTGAATGAAGGTTAAAATGTCTTTGCATTTATTTTGTCCCAGGATGTTTGACTGTGAGTGTAAGTAACTCTCTTCAAAAATGAGAAAATCCTTAACTCTGATAGGTTCATTTACCAAATTACCAAATTAATAGAGTTTGACATTTACTTGCATTCATATTTTTTTCAATTTTAGATTTTTCTTCTTTCTCTTTTAAGCTAAACTTTTTGAAAATATGAAAAACACCCACACATTTAAGAAAGATTTTATTTATCTATTTCAGAGAGAGAGAGAGAGAAAGGGTCGAGGGGCTGAGGGAGAGGGGGAGAAACTGAAACAGACTCTGAGCCAACCACAAACCTGATGTGGGGCTGGATCTCAGGACCCTGAGAGCATAACTTGAGAGGAAAACCAAGAGTCAGACCCTTAAGCAACTGAGCCCCCCAGGCACCCCAAGCGCCTGCATGCTTCAAAAGTCAAAATAATATGAGAAGTATGCAGAGTAGTCTGACGTCCATCATATCTGTTCCCATTTAGTAAAGTTAGATTTTATTAGTTTCTGACATCCTTCCAGTGTTCATTAATCTCCTTTTTTTATAGAGAAGGGAGATTATTTTACACATTTTTCTGTATATTGCTATTTTTGTATTTTCTTATTATTTATTTATTTTTAGTATCTATTTCTAATATTCCCTTGAATAACCTTCCTCAGCTCCCTGGGCAGAGGCTGCCTCAGTAGCTGTGCTGCAATCGACCTAGTCAACAACACAGTCTGGCATCACCCCCCACCCAAGCGTTTCTGGGGTCCCGGCCCAAGGGGCAAAGTTTCCGGGGCATCGTCCTCTTCTGGGCTCCTCCAACGTTGGCCTTGTGGCTGGGATGCTTCAGAATAAAGGTCTAGTGGGTCAGAAGTGTAGGAGGAGCCCAAGTTGCAGGGGGCCCCAAGATTAGGGGCCCCTCCAAGAATGGTGGTGGTGGGCAGACACTGTGGAAGGCTTCATCTTTGGACAGCCAATGTGGAATTTTTCTTTGCGTAACTGTGTCATCCAATCAAACAATTAGGATTTTTTTTCTTGGTGGATGGATACTCTGCCCTTAATTTTTCATATGCAAAATTTAATTTAGTAGGAGCCAGGACACCAAGTGTGCACAGCAGCCGCCTGCCAGGAAACCCACCACTCTCTCTCAATGCTGTCAGAGATTTTTAAAATATATTACTGGAAATCTGCAAAGCACTGTGCAACGTATCACATACATTACCTCGACCGTTTCTAATGGAAACCCTATGAGGTAGGTATTGCATCCCTATCTTTAAGGGAATGCAAGAGGTTCAGAAAGAATAAACCGTTGGCACGTGACAATATTAATAGGGAGAAGCAAAAACCATAATTTAAAAGTAATCTCTCTCACAGATTTTTTTCTATAAGCAAGGTTATTTCATTAGTTTTGGAAACAACCTCCCCTCCCCAAATAACGCCTGTACTCAAAAAAATAATAATAATAACGCTTTAAAAAATTTACCTAGAAGTGGCCAAAAATATTTTAAAATAGATTTGAAGATCATTTGTAGTTTTTTCCTCATAACATGAGGGGGAAACCTGGGACATGGGTGGAGTCTCTGTTATTGTTATCATTCCACGTAAATTAAAAAACACGGAGAAAATCCTGAGACCTCTAGCGTGCAATAAAATGTAAAGACTTTAATAAAACCCCTTAAAATTATTCGAGAGGCCTGCGAAACTAAGAAAACACAAGAGTTCCATTAATTTTGTGGAGCTGAACTAACCTGAATGAAACAGGAGCTGGCACAGTTCCAACCGAACACAACACGGATGTAGTGGAAATTAACTAAGTCATGTTCACCACTACCTGGCCACTAGAGACCCACAGGCACCAGCAACTCGCGCAGGCGCAGAGCCCGGCCGAGGGAGGGCGACGGAGCGGGAATCCGCCCCGCCTTCCCCAAGCCCCGCCCACCCAGCTTCAGTTCCCGGCCTTGCCACTAGGGGCGACCGCGGTCCCCGCAGCGCCTGTAGCTGCGAAGCTGAGTGGTCCGTGTTTCCACCCGGGCCCTTTTTCCAGCTGGGCCCCAGCATGGCCGCCCCCAGGGCTGCGGGTCCGGGAGTCGCCGCGTTCTCGTTTTCCTGACAGCCCCTGGCTTCTGTGCGCTCCTTCCCCTCCCCAGGCCACTCCAGCAGACATGTTTGCCAAGGCCTTTCGGGTCAAGTCCAACACGGCCATCAAGGGGTCGGACAGGTGAGGGAGAGGAGGGGCCGGCTCCGCCCACCAGGGCACGCGGACCTCTCGGTGCAGGCTGGCCCACAGCCCCCTCTGAGCTAGGTCAGCCGGCCTGGGGTGGAGGCCAGGGCAAGTCCAGCCCGGGTGGGACCCCGGGGAGCAGGGGCGGGTTACACGCATTTTGAGGGCGAAGACGGAGAACAGGCCTGGTGTGTCTCCGGTGCTAGAAAAGGAAGACGGAATCCAGTCCGCGCTTACTGACTGCGGCCTGTGGAAGGTGTTGTGGAGGGTGCAAACACGAACGGTTACAGGGTCCCCGCCCTCCAAAGCGCCTCGAGTCCCTTAGGGAAAATCAGATGGGGCACCGAGAACTACAACTGTAGGAGAAAAGGGACGTACTTCTCGCAGGAGAGACAGATGGGGGGCGGGGTGGGAGAGAATTAAGGGACGTGTTTTAAGAACTGTATCGGTTACACAGTGCGGCTGATGCTGATACCACGTCGCGAAGTTTGGGACCAGTGTTCTCTAGTTGTCACTCTTGGTACCCTCGTATAGCTTTTTGACCATAAGCCGACAGATTTGCCAGGCAGATAAGAGAAAGTGGGTCGCAGGGCGAGGCACGGAGTCTGAAGGTACGGCCGAGTTTCTAGCCAGGCTAACTTGGTTACTCACTGGATCTCAGTTTTCCTCTTTCTTTGTAAAATGGAAAGACTTGCCCCCAGGAATGTGAAACTAGATGAGACACTGGATGAGAAAGAGAATAGGATGTTTTGGAAGAGGGTATGAGAATAGGGCGTCATAAACCAGTTTTTCTTGGCCCTTGTGATTTTATAGTAAGTCCTCCGGAGTCCTTGGTACTTATTAAAATCCATCCAGGCAGGATTCATGCCGGGTATTGGTTTGCTTTCTGCAGGAGAAAGCTTCGGGCTGATGTGGCGGCTGCTTTCCCCACTCTTGGAACAGATCAGGTCTCTGCGTTAGTACCCGGAAAGGAAGAGCTCAACACTGTGAAGCTGTACGCTCACAGAGGGGATCCAGTGACTGTGTATGTGTGTGCTGGTAACCCCATCCTGTTTGAACTGGAGAAAAACCTATATCCAACAGGTATGCCGATAGGATGGAGAGGACCATTACTGTGATCCCTGCCTAGCATCTGTTCCTCCTCCTTTCTTTCATTAACCTGCCTTACTTAAAGCGTGAAGTACAGAACCTCCCACTGTCATCCCTAAGGATCTTTTCAGACCCAGTGTCCCTAGAATTGGGTCTCTTTCAGGACATGTAAAAAATATTCTTAAAACTTCACTAGCAGGATTTTCTTAAGAAACTGAGGAAAGACAGTGATAGGAAGGAAGCTGGGTTAATTGAACTCCATACCCAGCTGTCTTAGTGATGTTCTTCGATGGAGATACCTCACAGGGATTCTTTCTTAGTCTCTACCTGGCTCTCAGGATCCTTTGCTTTCTCTCCTTGTCACTTGGGGCTCTTCTTCCCCCCGCTTGGCTGCAGCAGTGCAGTGGGGTCTCCTGAGGTTACCTGTGCCCCCACCCCACTTTGTGGCTGTGCAGACATAGGCCCTTTTTGATCTAAGGTTTTACTGCTAGTCACTGGGAACACAGAATACGAATAGAAAACATGGGGAAATTTCAACATATCCTACAAGCTGGCGCGCCGTTCTTCGCTTTCTTGCTTCTGAGGTCCCAGATGGAATCCTTTCTGGGTCTCTGTCCCCACTTTTATCTCCTGTGCCCGTTGCTGCTGTGGCATCCAGGTGGAATCATAGGAGCCTCCCAACCTCTAGTGACATCCCGTTTTTTAAGTATCTGCCTGCTTTAAGAAAGAAACCTCTTTGGGCCTCACAGCCTCCTCTCTAGCTTTGAGTTGAGTTTCTTTTCTAAATTAAAGTGACCTTGGTGTTTGGCTTTGCCAGTTCCCTGGGAGATTGACCTTTTGGCCATAAGTCTTCGTGTGTCTCTCTTTGGGCAGTGTACACCTTGTGGTCCTATCCTGACCTTCTCCCAACGTTCACAACGTTGTGAGCCTCTGGTGCTCGAAAAACTGGTGGGGGGAGCAGGTAAGAGGATTTTCCTGTATTCTGGCTATTGGCTGAAACCTACTTAGTAAGGGCCAACTGCTTTAATAAATACACCCATTTCCTGTGTTCATACAATTGAAAAATGGAATTTTCCCCACATGTGTGTTTCCTCTCTCACTTGGCTGCTTCCATAACATCCCTGGGCCGCTACAACCTTGTTGAAAGGCTTCAGTAAGCTTTGTACTTTGTACTTAAACCAGAAAATACTCTGTAAATGACCATATGGTATGCTTTAAATCAATAAGCTAAATTTATGAAAAGGAGAGTAAGAAATCACGGAAACTGACTCTCAGCTTGGTGCTTCAGTTTGACCATTAGCCCCCCAAAGGGAAGAGGTCTGATACTCAGGTTGCATTTCTTAATTTTCATTATGAATAACCTAATTGATACTTAATAAGTGTTTGTTGGTTGAGTGAATGAATCAATGATGAAGTAAAATGTGAAACTGGTTAGAGGCAGAATGTGGGTTGTGATGCTCTTGTCTTGCGTGCCACAGATTTGATGCTGCCTGGCCTCGTGGTGCCCCCTGCTGGTCTGCCTCAGGTACAGAAGGGTGACCTCTGTGCCATTGCCTTGGTGGGAAACAGGTACTGTGCCAGTGCCCTGTGCCTTTGGGGGGATAACTTAGGTAAAGCTGGGGAGTGGGGTAGGAAAGGACAACTTCCAAAGCTTATGGGTAAAGGATTAAAAGAGAAAAACAGATTCTTCTTCCAGAAGCAGAAAGAGGGCCATGGGAGAATGGCAGTGAGCCTGTGTCAGTGATTGCCAGGAGTTGGGGGATGAGAGAAATAGGGAAAACTTCGTCAAAGGATATAAGGTTTCAATTATAGGATAAAGTTGGAAGATCTAATGGATAACCTGGCCATTATAGTTAGTAACATATCACATAACTGAAATTTGCTAAGAGAATAGAATTCACCTGTTCTCACCATTGACCCCCAGCCAAATAAGAGCACAAAAAAAAAAAAAAGAATAAGCTTTGGAGAAGATGGCATATGTCTTTCTCACTCAGTATTTTAAAATTACTTTCCAACACAATATGATAGTGAATAGTGAATATTTAACAAATATTTGTTAAATAGATAAATGAATATTTATGCCTGATAGTTCTATTTTGATCTCAAAATAAAGCAAGATGCTATGCCTTGTTTGTTCATTTTATAAACATTACTATTGTCAACTAAATACAGACATGCACACATACATAATCTCAAACACACACACACACACACACACACACACACACACACCCTGAACTTTGGGAAAAAAATAAGTCACATACAATTATTTATTATTTTAGGTTGCAGGTCCTGCTGAGATAATATACGAAATTATTTTTCATGCCAAAAGATAGTTGTTTAAGGAAATCCAAAACAGGATAAGGGTGCCCACAACAAGAAAACAACTAGCCTCTTTACGTAGGAAGAGGAAGAACATACAGGCAATACAATCCATAACTAAATGATCGCCAATTTTAGGACTGAAATGGTTCATTCTGACTAACTGAACTGTTTCTCTAGCTACTTTGGACTGTTAGAGCTGCAGGCTTTAAAGAATTGTTCACCTGCAGATGCTCATAGACATCTATCAGAATACATTTAAGTTCTATATAAACTATATAGAGGAAGGGAAACATTCAAAGAATTTTGAAAAGCAATGCATTTGGCCCATTTAATACAACTGAAATAGTATAACCATACAAGGGAAAGAAATATTTTAAAATGAGAAACGCCTGTACTTAGAAGGAGCACAGGAAGTAGTTTAATTCCTTCCATTTCCAAAGGAGTATTTATTTTTATAATTATACTGATAATTTTAATTTTGCTTCAAAATGTATGTCACATATTTGACATTTACTGTTACACACTAATATATGGCAATATGTGTATCTTTGTGTTATTAAGAATATTTTCCCATTTTATATCTCTCCCACATTGTTTCAGCCAACTCAGCCAAAGCAATGAACATTTTTCAGTGTTTATTGTCTGGCAGTAATCTGTTTGGTTCCAGAGACATAATGATGAAAAAAACACAGCCCTTCTCCTGAAGGATCATACAGTTTATATGAAGGGGTCAGGGAATTATATAGGAAAACAAATAATATAATAACAGTATATTGTTCCTTTAAATTTATTTGTACTTAATATTCCAGCATGATTATTATCTGATGCTATTATTTTCTATAATATCATTTCAATGAATACATTATTTACTGTTGTTAACATCTAATTAGCATGACCAATCCTCTATCATAGAACATTTATGTCTTTCTATTTTGGATTTAGGATATAATGTTGCAATTAAGAGAAAGACATTTATCTCAGTATTTTTATATCTCTCTGGACCTCGGGAGCCACATCAGCTTAAGGAATATTGAATTTATTTTTGTATACTAATTAGTTAATGGAGTGGTATGGTCAAAGCTGGAAGTTGAGGCATTAGATTATTTAGAAATGTATAAAACAATATTAGAGCATAAGAAGTGGTAACTCATTGGATGATAGAGGTAATCCAAGACAAGGACATCAAATATGAGTTTGGCCCTACAAGACTAGTTCAGTTAAAAATATTATTAAAAGGCTGTTGAATATTTGTATTATAAAGGGGAAGAAGTCACCATCCCCACCTGTTATGGCCTGCATGTTTGTGTCCCCCAAATTCATATACAGAAGCCCTAATCTCTAATGTGATGGTATTCAGGGACAGGTCCTTTATAAAATGTAATTAGGGTTAGATGATATCATGAAGGTTGGTGTTCTCATGATGGGATTAGTGCCCTTGTTCAGAAGAGGCACCAGAGAGCGCTCTCTCTCTCTCTCTTTTTCTCTCTCTGCTCACATAGAAGAGGTCATGTGAACACACAGAAGGTTGGAGGCAACCTATACCAGCCAGGAAGACAAATCTCTTCAGAAACTGACCATGTTGGCATCCTGACCTGAACTTACGGTTTTTAGAATACTGAAAACGTATATGCCTATTGTTGAAGCCACTGTATTTTTGTTATGGTGGCATCAGTGCCTAACAACTTACTCTAGGTAAATAAACCAAATGACGCAGTATTAACTGAATAGGACGATCATACTAGGAGACATACACACATAGCATAGTATCACAGCATATCAGAGGAAAACTTCGCTGAGGTCATGAATTCAGGGAAAGTACATAATCTGTAGACTATAATGCCTAAGCAAAATCTCAAATGATGAATAAGAATCAGGAGCAAAAGGTAGGAAGGAATGTTTCATCAGAAGAAACAGCATAAGCAGGAAAATGAATATTGACAACAAATCCACACTGGTTGGTACTTGTGATTGGCAGATTTCTAAGACAACCTCTCTAAGATTTTTCACTTTATTCTCTTAGTTCCAGAAAGAAATGTAAACACGATGAGACATCACTGCTATGATTATGTGATTAATCAATTGACTTTGAGTTCATCTGGGCATATCTGACTAACCAGAGAAGCCCTCAGCAGGATCTGGGGCCTTACTGAAGAAAGAGAGGTTGAAGTGTGAGAAAGCCTGTGCAGGAGGTCCCGGGAAGGGAACTGAGAAGAGCCTGAAAGAGCTCAGAGCCGTCCCTGGCCAAGAGCCAGCAAGAAAACAGAGACCTCTCAGTCTTACTATTGCAAGAAACTGAATACTGTCAGCAGCCCTGGGAGCTTGAGAGAGGACACCGACCTGCAGAAAAAATGCACAGGCCAACCAACACCTCGATTTCAATCTTGTGACAGGTTGGGCAGAGGACCCAGATTCCTGACCCACAGAAAGTCAGTCTCTGCTGTTTTAAGCAACTAACTTTGGTAACTTGTTAGGTTGCAGTAGAAGCTGCTACATTAGTAGAAACCATAAAATGTGAAACTAGAAGCCAGATAGAGGAGAGGCAGATAGCATTTCGTAAATCTTCGGAAGCTTTTTAAGGAAACTTGGACTTCATGATGTGGATCATGGAGCTATCTGTGAGTGGCTACAAGCAAGGGTGCAGGGGTCAGATTTCATTTGTGCAAGGTTGCTCTGGCTGCAGTTTAGAGGATAGATGTGTGGGAGTTACCACGCCCGTGTACAAGGCTGCTGCTCGCCTGGAAAATGCATGAAGAGAGCCAGGGGAGAGCCGGAGTGGCCAGAGTGAAGGGACTGCGTTAAACAAAATTAACAGGGAGATGACAGGCATGGATATTATACAGGTGTCGAAGAAAAAGGAACAAAATATTGTCTAGAATGATTCCGAGATTTCTACCGTATATGTCTAGGTGGATGGTGAGCTACAACCTTTAATGGAAACGGGAGGAGGTGTCGATTTGATTTAACAGATGGGAGGAAATGATGAATTGAGTTTTAAAATATGGTATTTGGAGTATCTAGAAAAGAAAATGTGAAGAATAATGACATCCCAAATCTGTTGTTCCTTTTTGCTTGAAACGTAATTCATAACCTTCTTCTTGGAAGAAATTAGCATTTCTGATAAAATGTTCAAGCAATTTGAAGATAAACTTTTAATGGTATTCAGACTGATTTTGGGAAATGAAGCTCCCTCCCACTCAGTTGTCAAAGAGTCTTGTGATCCAAGTTTTTTTTCCCTATTTTAATTTTGTATGGATATTCTATAACTTCCCCCCCCCAAACCCCTTTTAGATGTCTCTCAGTAGCATAAATGTTAACTTGTTTGTTTCAGGAATCAGGAATCTTTGTATCAAGGTTAAAATAATACTTGCATATATGGTCCTATCCAAATATTTTGAAAATTTTATTTTAGACAACGATCTGTAAGAAGTTAGTTATATCCGTCTCCATTCTGTGGAAAAGATTGGAGGGCAAAATAGAGCTAATGGAGCCCAGGAAGGAGACAGAAATGGGACAATCAAAAAGCTGAGAACCAGAAAAACACAAGAGCCTTGCTGTGTGAAAACAGAGATCAAATGGAACCATTATATTTTGTAACAGTTATAATGGTAAATGATAACATATATTAAATATACCATATTTAGAGGCACCTGGGTGGCCCAGTCAGATGAGCGTCTGACTTTGGCTCCCGCCATGATCCCAGGGTCCTGGGATCAAATCCCGCATTGGGCTCCCTCTCTCTCTCTCTCTCTCTCTCTCAAATAAATAAATAAAATCTTAAAAATATATTTTTATATATAATATTCATTCAAAAATGCTTGAAAAACTGCCTTTTCAAATATCCTTTATAGAAAACTTTAAAAGCTAGAATTGGGTTCCCTGTCCAGCCAAATTAAAAAGAGAATTGAAAGAAGAAAAGAAGGAATGACCGAGTGATGAGACTATCTAGAAAATTAATTTTCTACTGAATAGAATCGCCCAAAAAGAACTGCTGAAGACACTGTGGGCTGATAACCATCAGATGTGACCTGGAATCAGTTTGGCCACAAGTACTTTCACTTCAGTTAAAATCAAAGATGACATGGGAGAATGGGTCGTTTACTTCCCCCAAATCAAAGCTGCTCTATGAGGCATTAAATCACCAGGAGATCCTAATCACAAATCCAGTCATTCCTGATTTGGCTGGTTATCAACTTCGGTGAATATTAATTTATTAAGAAAGTCTCAAACTAGACTCCTGCCTGACTCCTGAGAACGAAGTAGCTCCACAACAAAACCTGAGGCTGTGCCATCCCATAAAATAGGACAGCACCACTCATGAAGTGTCCGTAATTGTCTGAAAAAGGTTTTGTGCTCATCCTTCCACCTGTTTGTTCACGTGTGAATTCATGTAGGCATTAACTGTTTGCCTTCTATGCCTCTACTTTGCTCAGGGCTGAGGATACATGGTGAACTAACCAGACAGAATCCCTGCCCTCGTGAAACTTACATTTTATCAGGGGATATGGATATTAAACAAATTCCATAAAATAAATATTTCTAGTAAAAATATCATACATGCCACAAAGAGGACTATGAAAGAGAATGAAGTGGGGAGAAATTAAAAACTCGAGAGATGAAGGAAAGTTTCTTTGAAGAAATTTGGGTTGACCTGTGAAGAACAGAAGGAAAATAACTAGGGAAAAAAGGGATAAAATGGTGTCCAATGAAAAAAGCATGAGGACTCATGGCCAGTGTATCTTACAAACTCTACACACTAAAATATCTTGTCAGAGAATCTGTGGGTATAATGAGAAAAGACAAGTTAAAGTAATTCGACACTTTTTGTTACTTGGTTCTTTGTCCCAAGTCTACTTTCTCGTTTACAGAAATAGTCACATTATTGATAAATAAGAAATATACATTTTTAAGAGTTCATTTTTAAGAAATCTCTACAACACTAATTACTGGTTAAAAAACATTGAACAAAATAGAAATTGATGAGGAATTCCCTAACATAACTTATAAATGCTTATACCCACGATCCTTATTATTTGCCAATTCTGTATCTGCGGTTTCACCTACTGGCTAAAATCTATTTGTAACCCTAAAACTAATCCCTGGAGCTTTTTCACCATCATCCCAGGACATATACACACACAGAGCAGTGAAAAATCGGAGTCGTCCAAGTGTTCACATCCCCTGCCGGGATCCAACAAGGTGCTGCTCCGCCTTGTCCTGTCAGCAGGTCTGCAGAGACGACCACGGGACGGAGACAGCGAGGGCAGCACCGTGAAGTACAAGACACTGGCTCTGTGGCCGCTTCCGCAGGGTTTGAATGTCAGCTCTGGTACTGACATTGGATGGTCACGTCACACTTCCAAACCTACTTTTTCCTCGCGTAAATCAAAGCAAGTAGAATCTACCAGGATGAATTGCTTTAGGGATTAAGATTATATGTGAGATATGTCTTTGTCTACACACACACACAAATATACGTACACATGGTACCCCTAGGAGCAGTGGCTCAGTATTTGTTAATACAGGGTTTGTGGTGACTTTCTAGACCATTGTCAGCAGGAAGAATGAGAAATGAGTGTCTGTGGGTGTCTCTGTGTGTATTATACACATATGCAAAATACATAGAGAAATACAAAATATATATATATATGTACACCAAGATATATTTTATATATCTGTGTGTATCATATATATGTGAAAAGTAAACATCGTATATATGGGCTAATACTGAAAGCTTTATTGGTAAGTCAAGAAGATGAAAGTACTATAACCAGCTTTACTGTCTAACCCAGCACTAGATGTTCTCACTGATGTAACTGGTCAAAAGAGAAAAATTAGAAGTATAAACACCAAAAAGAGAACGCTAAAAATACCAGTATTTGCAGAGGATATGATTTAAACCCAGCAATTCCACTAGACTACAGTGAAAAGATTCTACAGACAACAAAATAATTCAGTTAGGTGGCGGGGTGTGAAATTAAAATACAGAAACCAATAGCCTTCATCAATACACACAATGACCAATTGAAGATATAAGGTAAAAAAAAAAAAGACCTTATTTATCTTTTCAACAAATAAAAAATTAAAAGCTTAGAAAAAACACAAAAGCTGAGAAAAATCTACCTGAGAAAAAATTTTCAGCATTCTTAATCACAAACATAAAATGAAATACATGGAAATATATACCACAGAAAGACACCTTCATAAAAGAGTCATGCACAGGCTATATGGAAAAACAAATAGGCATAAATATCCAAGAAAACTTTAGAAAGAAGAGTGACAATGATGGCAAGAGTGATAAGATTAGGTCTACTAAAAAACAAAACTAAATTTAAAATTAAGTTAGTGACTTCTGGATAAACAGACCAATAAAATAAAGCCTCAGAAATAGAGCCACATATGTACAGAAATTTACTATATCCTACAGTGATCTCTGGGTCCTGAGATTGAGCCCTGTGTCAGGCTCTGTGCTTAGCATGGGATCTCCTTGAAATTTTCTCTTTCCCTCTCCCTCTGCCCTGCCTGTTCATGCACTTTCTCTCTTTCTCTAAAATAAGTACATCTTTAAAAAAAGAAGAAGAAGAAAGGTACTATATTCTAGAGGTAGCATTTCAAATATATCAGGGAGTCTTGGAATTTTAAAATCAATAGTGTTGTGACAAATTGGGTAGTTATTTGAAAAATAATGGGATTCAATTGCTACTTCATTACACACTAAAAGAAATCCAAATCACTTAAAAATATATACATTCTCACGTATGGTTTTTACATATGTCTCCAACAAAAGTGTAGAAGAAAAGGTTGTTTCAACTTTACTCAAAATCAAAAGGTAAAAATATATATATATTTATTTTTACTTGATATAAATAAGAATGTGTGCTTAGCCATCCCCCTCCCCAATCATGGTAACCAGAGGCAAAAGGCATAACAAGCTGAACAAAATTAGAATTCACAGCACATATAAAAAGGCTAACATACCTAATTTGTGAAAAGCTCTATATATCAATAAGGAAAGGTTCAATAGAAAATGTGCAAAACATATGAATAGGCAATTATGTATATTGAGCAATAAGTCATCACTTATATAGCTGGATTTTGAAGAAACAAACATTCTTGCTAAGCTATTATTTTGTTCATATATGTGCATGAAATTCACTTTAAACATCCTCTCAACTTTCATTTCCACAATGATCACAGCGTGATGTGAAAAAGGATCTCTGAAATATTTGATATCTGAAAATATTGCCATTTTGAAGACATAAAAGTAAATAAATATATTAGTGATTTTTTTTACTTTATATAATGAGAATTTTTAATCTCCCTTCATGACCCTCGTAGTTTTACATAAAATGTGCGCTTCATTGCACTAAAAAGAAGAGTCTCCTCAGGCAAGATGTCTTTTATAGATTTTTCTGATGACAAAAATATCTTTGTAATTCAACCAAAAACACACCCTTCTGATGACTGTGGGCATCTTTAAATATTAAGGAAGTCAAAACTTCCCAAGCCCAAAGTGTAACCACACAATTTTTTTGTTCATTTTCATAACAATCCAAATACTAAAAAAAAAAATCATACTTCCATTGTATCTATGAAGAAAGAGAGGATTACAAATCTTATCCCTGTGATGTTTAATACGTGTCATATGTTATAAACATGACTTCCTTTCATATACGAGCAGCTCCCTGAGAAACAAGACCTACACTGGCTCGGTACCTGCTTGCTTACCTTTGGGTGTTCTGCAACTTTTCATTCAGTAATTGTTTTGATTAAGTGAAATGTAGAAATAAGCATCCAATATAGAATGTTCAGAATACTCGAAGAAATGCACCTTTAATAAATTCCATATTAAATCTGCGAGTGTTACTCAGGATTTAAAGCCAGCATAATGGAATTAGAGCTGTATAATGAAATCATGTTACCATCTATCTGCTCATCTGTTTATAACCTGTTTTCATAAATATCTCTCTCAGATTCAGTAAGCATTTCAGATGTACTAGACATTGTGTTATCAGCTTTATTTCCTTATTCTCATAACAATACAAGTAGTTAAAAATACCATATCCCTATAATATCTATGAAGAAACAGATGATTACAAATATTCCTTAATCTGTTCTGAGGTAGAATACAAATAAGAAATGTGACATCATAGCATAAATCCTTAAAC
Organism: Ailurus styani; assembly: GCA_002007465.1. Lineage (NCBI taxonomy): Eukaryota > Metazoa > Chordata > Mammalia > Carnivora > Ailuridae > Ailurus > Ailurus styani. The sequence continues at coordinate 561,001 of LNAC01000043.1, forward strand.
ATCAGACCATATTGTCTGCCCCCAAATGCTGTCATGAATATTCATTTATAACAAGTGTATTAGGTTGAACTTATGACATAAGCAAATGCATCTAACTTGCCTCAATGCTAGTTGATTTAAGTGCGTTACATTAGAAAAATACTTTTCTCTCTCTCAATGCTAATGTTTCTATTTCCTTTTCTATTTTCTCTTTCTTAGCCATGAAAAGCAGAGACCAGCACACCGGCGGGATTTAGGGCAGGGCTGCCAGCAGAACTTTCTGTAATTTTAGATTTGTTCTGTCTCCATTCTCTGAGATGATAGCTGTTAGCCACATGGGGAGAATGAATGAAAATGGTCAAAGGGCATAAACCTCCAGTTACAAGATGAATGAGTTCTGGGGATGTAATGGACAACCTGGTGACTACAGTTAACTATGCTGTACTATATACTTGAAAGTTGCTAAGAGAATAGACCTTAAATATTCTCATCACACACACGCACACACACACACACACACACACATGAAAAGAAAGAAAAAGGAAAAAACTAGGTGAGGTGGTGCATGCGTTAACTGACCTTCTTGTGGCAACGACATAATATATATACGTACATCAAATCATGGAGCTGCAAACCTTAAACATATACAGTGTTATTTACCAATTATATCTCAGTAAAGCTGGAAAACAGTGTTAATTTTTGTCATAAATGAAAAAATGATTAATACAAGTAAAGAACTAGACTTTCATTTAATTTTAATTATGTATAATTTTCAATAGCTACGTGTGACTAATAGATGATGTACTGGATGGCACAAGTCCATGTGCAACTGGTAGATGGTGTACTGAACGGTGCACATCCAATGTCTTTGCCACATCACAGCCCTGTAATGAGGTAAGTCCTGTCATCTTACATCCAAACATATCCCCAATCGGCACACTCTTCTTCATCTATTAAGCCACCATAGCAAGAAACACTGCAATTTCTTTCTATTAGTACACCTGCTTTTACTCCCAGCAGTCCATTCTCCAGATAGCGATAAAAGGAAGCATTTAAAAACTTAAATTAACGTAATAGTGGTGAAAGATTGAAAGCTTTTCCCGTAACTTTGGGAACATGACAAAGACTCCTGCACTCACCATTTCTATTTCACATAGTACTGGAAGTTCTAGCCAGAGCATGTAGGCTTGAAAAAGAAATAAATGACTTTCAAACTGGAAAGGAAGAAGTAAAACTGTCTCTATTTGTAGGTGAAATGATCTTATGTAGAAAAAAAGTCTAATGAATACACAGACACACAAACTGTTAAGGCTAATAAATTCAGCAAAGTACGAGACTCAAAATCGATGCACAAAAATCAGTTGTATTTCTATACACTGACAATGAACAACCCAAAAATAATATTAAGAAAACAATTCCATTTACAATAAATCAAAAAGGATAAAATACTTAGAAATTAATTTAACTGAAGTGGCATAAGACTCGTATACTGAAAAGTATAAATCATTACTGAAAAAAATTAAAGAAGACCTAAATAAATGGAAAGACACCTCATGTTTCTGGATTAGAAGATTTAATATTGTTAAAATGACAATACTACCCACAGCAATACACAGAATCAAAGTATACCTACCAAATTGCCAACAGCATATTCTCAGAAATGTAAAAACCAATCTTAAAACTCATATGTCATCTCCTGGGAGTTGAACAGTCAAAACAATCTCAAAAAAGAATAACAAAGTTGGAAGTCTCTCACTTCCTGATCTAAAAATGTATTATAAAGCTATAATAATTAAAAGAGTATGGTACTATCATGGGATAGTCAAGTAGAACAATGGAATAAAATTGAGAGCCTAGAAATAAACTCTCACAAACTACGGCCAATTGATTTTCCACAAAGGTTCCAGGATGATTCAATGCAGAAATAACATTATTTTCAAAAAATAATCCTGGGAAAATTGTACATCCACATGCCAAAGAGTGAGATTGCACCCTTACCTTACACCAGATACTCAAATTATATCAAAAATTCTCTCAAAATGTATCAAAGGCCCAAATTTGAGAATACTATAAAATCTTAGCAGAAACTTAGGGGCAAATCTGCATGACCTTGGATTAAGCAATTGTTTCTTAAATATGCCTCCAAAGTACAGTAAAAAACACAACAAATAGGTAATTGAACTTCATTAAAATTAAAAACATTTGTTTATCAAAGCACACAATCGAGAAAGTGAAAAACCAAACCACAAAATGGCAAAATATTTACAAATTGTATTACTGAAAATATTTTAATATTCAAAAATATTAAAATTACTACACTCAACAACAACAATACAAATGATTTGAAAAATGAGCCAAGGACATGAATAGACATTTCTACAAAGAAGAGGCACAAATGGTCAACGAACACATGAAAGATACTCAACAGCATTGCTCCTTCGGGAAATGCAAATCAAAACCACAATTCAATACTACTTCATGCTTGCTAGAATGGTTAGAATTTCCATTTTTTTATTTTTTTATTTAAAATCAATCAGTCAATGTATATAAAAAACTAATGATGGCTAGAATGATTAGATTTTTTAAAAGGAAGGAAGAAAGGGGAGTGAGAAAGAAACAAGTGTTGGCAAATATGGAAAAATTGGAACTCTTTTTTTTTTTATTTTATTTATTTGAGGGGGTGTGGGGAGGAGCAGAGGGAGAGGGACAAGCAGACTCCTCCATAAGTTCGCTCAACACTGGGCTGGATCCAAGGACCCCAAGATCATGATCTGAACCTATCAAGGGTGGAATGGTCAGCCGACTGAGCCACCCAGGTGCCTCAGAAAGATTGGAACTCTTGTACATTGCTGATGGGTATGTGAAATGATGCTGGTGCTGTGGAAAGATGTTTGACCATTCCTCCAAATTGTATACATAGAATTACCAAATGACTCAGCAATTCAACTCCTAGTTCCATACCTAAAGGAACTGGAAGGAGGGACTCAAGCAGATGATTATATATCACTGTTTATTGTAGCATCATTCACACCAGTCAAGAGGTGGCAATAACCCAAGTGTCAGGGGCGCCTGGGTGTCTCAGTGGGTTAAGCCTCTGCCTTCGGCTCAGGTCATGATCTCAGGGTCCTGGGATAGAGCCCCTCATTGGGCTCTCTGCTCAGCAGGGAGCCTACTTCCTCTTCTCTCTCTGCCTGCCTCTCTGCCTACTTGTAATCTCTCTCCCTGTGTCAAATAAATAAATAAAATCTTTAAAAAAAAAAAAACTACCCAAGTGTCCATCAATGGATGAACAGGTAAACAAAATATATGTACATACAGTGAATATTATCCAGTCATAAAAGGGAATGAAGTTTTGATACCTGCTACAACATGGATGAATTTAAAAACACTATGTTAAGTGAAATAAGCCAGACACAAAAATTTTTTTAAAAAGTATGTGATTCATATTAAAATATTTGTATGAAATACCTAAAAAAAAAGGCAAATTCATAGAGACAGGAAGTATATTAGAGGTTCTGGGAGGAGGGTGGAACTGGGAGTAATTAATGAGTACAGAGTTTTCGTTTCGGTTGATATAAAGTTTCAAAACCCATATTAGTAATAGTGCTTGCACAGCATTGTGGATTTAATTAAGGCCACTGAAATTTATACTTAAACATTGTTAAAATGACAATTTTTGTTATGCACACATATTTTATATCATAATTATAAAAATAGTAAACTGACAACAAAACCTCGAAGTATATTTTTAAAGATCGTATCGTCTGTCTTCAAAGACATTCCCCAAATAGATGCTTATCATTTAAAATATAAAAGCTAAATTTCCTTATCTAGGCTCCAACCTCATCCCAGTAACTGCTCCTATATCCATTTCTTGAATGTGTTAGGCTGATTTCCACTTTAAGACTTTTACCACCTTTTTTGACTGTCTACAAAACTAGTGTATATTTATGTAATGCACAGATATTGGCTTTCTCTATGAATTTAATTTTATTGCAATTGAGAACGTAATTGCATAGTGTCGTATTTAAAATCATGGCTTCTGGAGCCAGATTACTAAAGTTTAAATCCAAGCATCACCACATACTACCTGCATGACTTTGTAAGTTACTGTGTCTCAATTTCCTCTCATGTAGAGTGAAGATAAAAATAAAACCTACCTTAAGAGACCATTAGAGGTATAACATAACATATGTTATGGGTATAACATTAATTACTGTAATCTAAGTCCTCGGACTGATGTCTGGCTCATGGTAAATGTTACCAAGTGTGATCCACTTACTATTATTTTTGCCCAAGAGTTCTCTTCCCTTCTTCCTCCTTCCTCCTGTTCCTTCTTACCAAAAGAAAACCGTTGATGTACTTAGCAGGCAGCAACCTTCTCAATGGAAGAAGGCCTTACATCCAGTTTTAAGGGATGCATCTCAATTGAGCTCAATCCAACATAGGAATTCCCTTCCTGCTTGACAGGTTTGGGTCTAGAAGTAAATATGTGATCCAGTTCTGGCCAAGGAGTCTTGATAAAAATCCCCTGGTCTCTCTCCAGACTGCCATTGCTAATAGGAAAAAAAAAAAAGTTACAGGAAAAAAGGCTCTTTTTACATTGCCCTGTCCTTTCTGCCTTGAATAGAACTGTGTGAATACATAATTTTGGAGCTAATGAAGCCCTCTTGCAACACCAGACCAATAAGACCAATAATGAAGCCCTCTTGCAACACCAGACCAATAAGAGGCATTTCTCCATGGTGTTTCTATTTCTACTGTGACAGCTTTCGTTTTGGATTATTTTCTCAAGAATGTTTGCATGGCAAACAGTTTTGAAACACAGAAACAATATTTCCCTTGGACAAGAGGGCATATTTGTTTTCTGACTAGGATAACAAAGCCAATGCCCACCTCCTGTACAAAGGTTGGGCATGTTTGCTGGCAATCTACTTAGAAGATTTGGGACTTCCTACCTTGGGGTTACTCGGCTATGAAACAACCTGAGTGTTTGCAGGGCATCCACCAGAGCTGCTCCAGAGAGGCCGTCAGGGTTTGCAGGATAGAAAGAACTGGTGTGAACATGAAGTTCATGCCACCTGTTATGCTCAGACCAATCAAGTCCTCCGACTCTGATCCAGAATTCGCTATCTTCTGCCAGCATCTGGGAAGCTGTGGCAGGGTAACCCTTGAACAATGCAGGAGGTTGGGGCGCTGACCCCCACACAGTCAAAACTCCACATGTAACTTTTGACTCTCCCCCAAAACTGAACCACTAATAGCCTACTGTTGACTAAAAGCCTTACTGATAACATAAACAGAATTAACCCATATTTTGTACATGATATGTATTATATATTGTATTCTCACAATCAAGCTAGAGAAAAGAATGTTATTAAAAATCCTAAGGAAGGGAAAATACATTTACAGTACTGTATTTACTAAAAAAAATCCATATGTAAGTGGACCCACACAGTCTAAATGTTCAAAGGCCCACTGTATTTATTTCGCAAGCAGGGTAAAGTATCAGACCCTTCACAGTTCCTGACAAACACAAGTTTAACTACAAGAGCCAGCTTGCTGAGAACAGTGGAGCAAAAGATCGAACTTCTGGCTGAGCCACAGTACCAGCCTTGGAGTATCTACCTCCAGATTTGTTACATGATTAAAACATACCCAGCCAAGGGGTGTCTGGGTTCCTCAGTCGGTTAAGTGTCCCACACTTGGTTTTGGCTCAGGTCATGATCTCAGGATCTTGATTTTGAGCCCCGTGTTGGGCTCTGTGCTCAGCGCAGTCTGTTTAAGACTCACTCTCCCTCCCTCTGCACCTCCCCACCCCCGCAAACACACACACACACACACACACACACACAAATATATTCAGCTGATGAACACGTTGTATCTAAAGTTATGAAAAATTTTTGTGAGATTCATTCATTTACATGATGAAAGCAAAGTCACCATTTGCTGATTTGAGTCTCAAGAAAAAAAGTTTAGAATACCTATTTGAAGAGATGTTCTTTTACTTACCCTTCTCACACTTCCTGTAAAATCTATTATAGCTCAAGTTCAACTCTTAGGCAATCAGGAAATTTTTAAAAATCTAAAAAAAATTAGATACATCCAAAGAGGTTATTATGCTTGAGAATATTTTTAGTCTTGAGAAGCAACTTCCTCATCTTGTCACCACGTCCTGTGATGCTAGCCACTTCAGACTTCTTGGAGGTCCCACAACCCACCAGCTGCCTGCCCACCTTTAAAAGTATGAAAACTCTGTTTACTAGTATTCTGATATTCTTACATCACCTTGCTATCTTGGAGAATTTCTCTCCATTCAAGTCTCAGGTAAACTTATCCCTCTGTTTTGTCAAATCATTCCCAGCCAGAATTATCTGCTCCTTCTGCTCTTTTTCCATGTTATTTCACACACACTAGTGTTTTCATTCCACATGAGTCACATCCTAACTTGTACATACACCTCTCTCCTCCATCACATTTTGCCTTGTTTTAGAATTTTGCCTGTGTCATATATAGTTGTCTACTCCTACCCATCTCTTTATTAAACAAATAGTTCTTGAGGAGCTGCTATGTGCTAGCCACTGTTCCTGGCAGTGGGAATATAGCTGCACAAAAGTCACACTGAGACATTTCCTTTGTGGAAATTACCTTCTAGTGAGAGAGGCAGAGTAAAAACAATAAATCAGTGCAGAAATACAATAGCAAAATAAGCAGCTTGAGATAAGTGCTATGAAGAAAAAAAATGCAATAATAAATATTTTCTGAAATTAAAAGTAATTAGAAAATCCTATTTGGAGCAATTTGAAGCAGCCAAGAAATGCTTTTCTGAGAAAGTGCAATTGCAGCTCTGACTTGCAAGGTGAGAATGAGGTGGCCGTGAGAAAGGCCAAAAAGCATACTCCAAAGGAGATAAACATTGGAAAGGCTTAGGAGGGGTACTTGGGGACAGGGTGGCTAGATGATAGTCAGAAGGTGAAGAATTCTATAAGAAAAGATCAGAGAGATGGAGAGAGCAGGTTCATGAGTCATGGGAAGGGATTTAGAATCTGTTCTGAAAACAATGGGAAAAAAATCACTGAATTTTTTTATTCAAAGGATTGATGTAATCTACTTTACATTGCTGAGAAATCTGGCTGGCTACTGTGAGTGAACTGGCTGAGCCCTGCTGGATGCTTGGAACAATGGTTTAGGTAAAATATTATGGTATCTTTGACTAAGGCTGAAGTATGGCATGCAGGCAAGTGGATGGACTGGACATTAGAGTGTTCATCGACTGAATATGGTTAATGAGGGAAAAGCAGGTACTGGAAATAATCCATAGGTTTTAAAACTGAGCAAGTAGCTAAGTGATGATGAGGAAATGGGTGGAGGCTGAATTTTTGGAGGAATATCAAGAGCTCCATTTTCAACATACTGATTTTGAGATAGCCATTTAATATCCAAAATAAGATGTCAAAAGTGTAGATGGATATTAGAAACAGGATGGATTTCTGAAGAGAGATCTGGACTGAAGAAAGAAATGTTATATATCTGTTATCAATAAATACTTGTATTTAATAATATGGATGAGACTGAATGAGACTCCTCAGAAAGATATTTCCATTTAAGAGGGAAAGATGTACCAGGACAGCAACTTGAGGCAAGGAAACATTTAGATGAGGAGTATTAGGTCATTTATGATCAATTAAAACATCTCCAATTCAAACCAAATCAAGAAGGAATCTTATCAAGTGACATATACTTAAATCTAGATGTAGGATGCACGTCTGAGTTTGTGGATTCACCACTTCAAAGATGTTGACAATCCTTAATGATAGTTATTACAGTTTACCTACTTTACAGATAACAAAAGTGACCATGATAGAGAAAAAAACAACTTGTGCATGGTTGCATAATTAATAAAATAGAGAAGGAAGGCATTAAAGTCTAAGCTCCTTTCTATCACACCACTCTGTCACAAAATTACATTGAATCTTCCTCATTATGATATTATAAACCAATGAAGTTAGGTTGATAAGTCCAGTTATCTGCATTGTCTTATCAGTGAAAAATAGGAGCCTCAAAAATATTTGATAATTTGTTCGAGCTCACACTGATAATTAGTAGAGTCATGGCTAGTGTCCAAGTCTCAACTCTTACACAAATACTCTCTTCCCCCAGGCCCCGTGATGTCACGTTTCCTATCTAGTCTTGATCCCGTTATAAAAAGAATTTTAATTTCTTCGTTTACCTGGGTTTTTTCTTAAATATTTATTTATTTATTTATTTGAGAGAGAGGGAGAGCGAGCGTAAGTAGGGGTTGGGGGGCAGAAAGAGAGAGGGAGAGAATCTCAAGCAGACTCCGGACTGAGTGCAGAGCCGTACATGGAGCTTGACCTCATGACCCTGAGATCATGTCCCGAGCCGAAATCAGGAGTCAGACACTTAGCCGACTGAGCCGCCCAGAACCCCCTCATTTATTATTTAAAAAACTCTTAGGTATGTTAGTCCAAGTTCCTCATTTTGGCTATCCTTTGCTTCCTTGACATTCTCTACTAAAAAGGCATTGGCAATGCAGGTAAAGCTCTCGGTATCTGCGGCAGCACAGGCTTTCAGGGAGCCCAGACCACTGGCATGGCTCCTTACCATTATGTGCTGAGCCAGCCTTGAGCTTCGGGAACAATACTCATATTATATTTATTATGAGATATGAATACTTTCCTTTTTTAAAGGGAAATAAAGTTGAAGGAAATACAAGCATGTATTTGTGTTTTTTCTTTCTATCTTTAGATTTTGCTATCTCTAAATTTACAGAATTTTTAAAATTTCAATTGGTAACACACATATATCCCAATGACCTTGTGTTTTCCGTTTAGCCTAAATCACGTAAAAATATTCATTAATTATCAAGTGATAATAATGTAAATGAATGGTAGTGAATAGCACCTTTTCCATTAAATCTATTAGCTAATTTTCAATCACGTTCCAATCCAGTTTCATTGAACACACTGATATCCTCTTGGTCTTAGGCATCTGAGTCCGTACTTATTTCCAGGATTATTTCAATACTCTTTTCCTTTTCATAAAGATAATTTGTGGAATTAACTTCTTCAGATTTTGTATGGTAATTTCCTTGTTGGAAAGTTTTATATTAAGTTTAGCTCCTCTGGGTAAAGCTTATGATGTGCAGATCTGAAAGTAAAAAGGTACAAATAATGAGTAGTGGACAAAAATTGTACGTGCACATACAAAACATAGACACACATATTGCATAAGGCCATTTACACCTTCAGAGAACATGTGATAATTCTTTTTCTCTTTTAATATTAGCTTTTTTGTTTAAAATGTAATACTTCGGGGGGCACCTGGGTGGCTCAGCCTTCAACTCAGGTCATGATCCCAGGGTCCAGGCTCCCTGCTCAGTGGGAAAGCCTGCTTTTCCCTCTCCCACTCCCCCTGTGGGCATTCCTTTTCTTGCTGGGTCTCTCTGTCAGATAAATAAGTAAAATATTTTTTAAAAAATGTAATATTTTTATCTACTTCAAGAAATCTAAAAATTTTCATTACCATGATCTTTCAGTTCCATTTCACCTTTTAATTGACTTGAAATATAAAATTGCAAAACAAAAAAAATAATCTCAAGATGCATGTACGTACTTCTTTTGAATCTTGAGGGGGCTTTTTAATCCTCTCAACTTTACCTAATTACTTCATACTTAGAAATCTGGTCACATCTTTCCTTGTCTACACAACTGGGATTTACATTCTCCCTCCTAATATACCATCACAAGTGAAAACATTGTTTTTGTTTCCAACTGCATATTCAATAACTGTTGAGAAAATTGGAAATGTGTACTCATTTACTAAGTCTTAACACACTCAGACTTTAGCTTAGTAGTGTAACAAATTGAAAAAAGATCCCAAACTACAATGTTCGACAAAAGATCACACTGAACCAAGAATGAATTTATTTAGAGAAGAGGGGAATGAGGCACTAATTGCTTAATCTTCCTGAGAAAAGGACAGTTTACCTTTGGCAAATACTGAAGAAAAGTATGTACTTATTAAACTTTTTGCCCCTTCGGATCATCCCGTTCAAAGTTGTCCTTTGTCTGACAGTTCAAATATCCTTCTAACGAATTTCACCTGCTCTCAAATATTAAAAATTCCCTTTCATGATAAATTTCCTTTCATGAAATTACTGGCCACTCAGTTGGCCAAAGCACAGTTCTAATAGGTCTGTTTACGGTGTGAGATCCAAATAAAAGTGCCTAGTTATGGACCCTGAGGTTCAAGCCACGTAAATGAGTTCCCCCGCCCAATCTGGGAAGAGCAAACGCTGCAGTCATTTCAATCACTGCGGTCATGTAGACGCAGCCTCATTCTAAATTTCCTCAAGTGCTTTCATCACATGGGTTTGGCAAATTGACAACTCAGAATAGATACAGTATTGATTTGTGTCCACTCAGTGGTGCAGGTGGAACAGGGATATGAAAGGAGGCCCTTGAAATCAGTATATTGACACTCATCCATTCCTGGATGTATTTTTTTCTTCTCTATTCATCTCAGGAAAATATCTAACTGGGTGCTTTGTATGAGGTCATTTACAAAGAAATTCTCTGGTTTTTTTTTTCAACATTTTTAGTGGGCCATTAGATTCAGGAGAACCTAAATTTCTTGTTCTCATATTAAAATAAAAGTAAGGGATGCCTGGGTGGCTCAGTTGGTTAAGCTTCTACCTTCAGTTCAGGTCATGATCCCAGGCTCCTGGGATCGAGCCCCACATCGGGCTCCTTGCTCAACGGAGAGCTTTCTTCTCCCTCTGCTGCTTGCCATGCTTGTGCTCTTTCTGTCTGTCAAATAAATAAAATCTTAAAAAAAGTAAAAAAGAATAGTCAAGATTTATTGTGAGCCCCTATAAGACTCTCAACTGCCTTCCACCTGCCTGCCTCATCTTTTGCTTCTTCAACTTGTGGGCTTCAAACCTAATACAAGGTTCAGCCTCTTCGTGAACCTCCATATGCTACGGCTTCAAACCTTGGCTATGAATGGGGCACCTGGGTGGCTCAGTCAGTTAAGCATCCGACTCAGGTCATGATCTCAATGTCCTGAGATTAAGCCCCCCGTGGGGCTCAATGCTTGGCACGGAGCCTGCTTGGGATTCTGTCTCTCCCTCAGCCCCTCCCCCCACCCCCACCAGTTCTATAAATCAATCAATCAATCCTGGTTATGATTAAAAAACCAATGGTGCCCTCAACATACTCATTATATTGCTGTCAAACCTAAAGCAATGCATGATGGATCGCTATTGAAAATGTGCCTTTAAGAGTTTACTTTTTCTAAAAGAAATTAAACCTTATGGCCCCTCCCCCCACTTCCCTCTCCCTCTCTCTTTCTCTCTCTCTCTCTTTCAGATAAATAAATAAACCTTTGGGGCACCTGAGTGGCTCAGTGGGTTAAGCGTGGGACTCTTGGTATTGGCTCAGGTCGTGATCTCAGAGTCATGAGATTGAACCCTGCATCGGGCTACACATGTGCGTGGAGTATGTTCAAGATTCTCTCTCCTACCTTCCCTCCCTCCTCTTCTGCTTCTTCCCCCACTCCCCCCTCCACCAGCTAGCTCACACTCTTTCTCAAATAAATAAAATATTTTTAAAAATTAAATAACATTTTTTGCCATATAAGTCATCCTTTCTAAAGTATTTGTGCCCCTGATATTAAAGAACTTTCATGGAAAATTAGAATAATTCTGTATTTTCTATGTGAGTACCCACTTGCAAGCTAGAGGCTCTTTAACTTGTCTAAAACAGAAAGTGAATCTTAAAAATCAATATTCATTCCTTAGTTAAACTTCAAATATTAGAAAACTCTAATTATGTGAGTTCCTTTGTGGTCAGAACGGAAAATGAAAAACTGGGTGTTTTGACATCATTACATTTAGAGAACTTAAAATTAATCTCAGAACTCTGAAATCGATTTTTAAAAACAAAAATTAACTTATTGCATGCTCACCAATTTCTTATCAAAGTAATAGAGTTAAGAAAACTAAATACAGTATATTTCTTTTCATTATCTTTGTTCCACAAGGACAAAATGCAAAAATCTATATGAATTTTAAGTGTAAATCATTGGTTACTTTTATAGAAAATTCCATCCAGTAGTATTTATTATTGGGTTTGAAGACAAATAATACAAGTATTTATCCCATTAATAGTCTACCTAAACTTAGTTCTAAAAATATTTTATTGTAATAAATGGATACTTAAAACTATATATAGAAGTCATTTTTGTCAAGTTTTGGTATCTGATGCCAAGTGAACAAAGATGGCAAACCCCATTCACTCCGTTAGTTTTTTATATATTTTCTTTGTATGGTTCCTAGTCTTAAAGATTATGTGTATACATACATTCACAGACACACACACGCACACACACACTCACATATTTTAGGTTCCTAAGAAACTACAAATAGAACAATGGTTATAAGAAACAGAAAGTTAATGTATGTTACTGGTATATAGGCCTTTGCCAACTGTAAGAATAAGACATTCCTTATTTAGAAAAAATATATATTTCCAGGTCAATAGGCAAATGTCACTTGAAAGCATTCTGTTTTTTTGAAATAAGTTGTTTCTCTTGAGTGGTTTTACAAATATCAGCTGTGTTGGTATAATATGTTTGCCAGCAAACCAAATTTATGGACCAAAGCAGGTTTTTAAAATAAATCTGTATATGAATCTTAAATAAGATTCAATAAGCACACAGACGGTTCTGCAGGTGGTAATGTCTCCACAACTGAAGCTCTTCAAGAAGGAGCACGTGTTGGTGTCTTGTAACAATGGACACACACAACGGCTCTAATTCTCCAGTCCATTGAGTTGACATCTTCTGCCAATCATTTGGCCACCATTATGTCTCCTATTGTCTCAACATGTCACACTCTCTCAACAGTCCCCATGTTACCATCCCTGAATGTACATCCTGAACAGGTGTCTATGACATGTGTGAAAAAGGTTGGAGATTGTCAGACTAGAAAGGATGCAAAAAGAGAAAAGAAAACTCTACTAGTAAATGCGGTTAGATCAGACTTCCCACTTTCATCATAAGAACAGAATAAAATCAAATATTTAACAATCATTCTATTTGTAACCCCGAATTAGCCAAATTGACCAATTCTTTCATTCCTAAAACATGTCACATTTTATAGATACAAGTTACAGCCTCAGCACTAGACTACATGTAACTAACCTATGAATCGTTCACATAACTTTAGTAAAGTATTTAGTAAAGTATTACATTTGGTAAATTTCAGTTTAGAAAAATGAGTTTAGTCCTTTGATTTTAGAAAATGTCATCAAACCCTCATCCTTGACAAAAATCTTATTATTCTTTGAAAGTGAAACATCCCAAATCCCTTCCCTTATTCAGGTAACATCAGCTATCTTGTTCAAAGATCCAGCAGAGACAGCTGAGATTGCATAGATTGCCAAGTCTGAATGAGGATGTGAGCAAAAGGCGGTACTTCCAGTGAGATTTCGGCCCTTCCAGCCATCTAAAGGTTTCTATTTTAGTTACCAGAAAGAGGTCAGAACAAGCTTGTTCACTGAAACCTCTCGAGTGCAGAGCTGTCAGTTTCCCTCCCTTATGACTTTAGCAAATATAATAGTTGCATGACACTGACTTAGTATGAAAAGAATGACACAGATATCGTCTTGGTACTAGCTGTTCTACTAACAAGTGCACAAGTCTTTAACACTAATTGTAATGAGAAATAAAATTACTCACACTGTGATCCAATAAATTGCTAATCACTAGATTTTTCATATGTATTCCCAATAATGGTCCTTTTTATAAATTCACAAGAGTCTTATTTTGTGTGCTAGAGGCAATTGAAATGTAATAATGACTAGCTGATTCATGAGGAACAGTAGAATGTACTTGAACAAGATGTTTTTTTCTTACTGTTATTTGAAGTGGTATAAAAAGCAACTAGGCTTTTAGGGAAACCCTGCCTTTCAACAGGTTTCTTAGTCCATCTGTGACCCATGAACTATTGAAGATGTGATCTTTAAAAAATGATACTGAAGATGAATCTCTACATTATTTTATTCATTCTTACGTAGAAATACATCACTATATGTCAGTCAGACTAAAAGGGAATTCTCCAGCCATGATAAAGCACAGTCAGGAGATATATTTTATGAAAAGTAATTCATTCCCTATGACATAAATCTTCACTCCAGTTCCTGAAATTAGTTATATACATGATTATGTACATAAATATCATTTTTGTCTATCTCAACCCCACACAACATAAAGAGCCTATCCTAATGATGCGGATTTTAAAAGACCTAAAATCACTCTGTCCATCATCTGTAATCTATATAAAATTTTTTATCTCCAAACTTTCTAATATTCTAAATGGATCCTCACATAAAACTTTCTTCATACCCTTTATGATTCTCATAGCCTTTTCTGTACCATTTCATGTTTCTATACATTATGCCTACCACAACTCCATACACGCTTTCATAATTTTTAAAATATGATTGAGTAATTTTTTAAATAGTATTTTTAAAATTCTTATGAGAAATGACTAGAATTGTAATGTTTTCCTGATGTCATTCCTATAAAAATAATGGGTCACAGTCACTAGAAAACAATCTGTAATGATGAAGTTAGATAATGAAATTTCTGAGCAGAATCTGCATTTAGAATGAACATAAGACATGAGAGTCGAGCCTGGCTGGACCCAAAGGACAGGCTATGTGAGAAACACACTTGCATAAATAACATAGACGAAATTATGTAAACATTGGAGGTAAGGCTATATTTTTACTTTTGACAGGTTCCTGGATTAATACAAGTAATTTTTGCTAGTTTACTATGGGATTTCTATGAAGAACAGGTTGGAGGTATGATATAAAACTTCTTTGATTTCTATATGACCATTTGATGAGTTTTTTCTTTCCACTTAGTTTTCAAACCCTGACTCCAGCACACAAAGACACACGCCCTCTCCATCTCCCCTGCTGTGTTTTTTCTTCACAATACCTATCACATCCAACACATGTACATACCCAGTCATTTGTTTAATATATGCCCTCAATTAGATCATAGGTTCCATAAGGTAAGACATTTTTGTCTTTGTTTTCCCATTGTGGTAATCCCAGAAACCAGAATATTCTCTAGCAAGCAGTAAAAATACAATTAGTATTAGTCAAATAACAATAAGCACGAATTAAGGAATATTTGANGAAACCAGAATATTCTCTAGCAAGCAGTAAAAATACAATTAGTATTAGTCAAATAACAATAAACACGAATTAAGGACTGACTTAAGATAGAAATATTCAAATGTTTTATTATAAAAGAAGCTGTAATAACTATATACTGACTTAAGATAGAAATATTCAAATGTTTTATTATAAAAGAAGCTGTAATAACTATATACTGACTTAAGATAGAAATATTCAAATGTTTTATTATAAAAGAAGCTGTAATAACTATATACTGACTTAAGATAGAAATATTCAAATGTTTTATTATAAAAGAAGCTGTAATAACTATATACTGACTTAAGATAGAAATATTCAAATGTTTTATTATAAAAGAAGCTGTAATAACTATATACTGACTTAAGATAGAAATATTCAAATGTTTTATTATAAAAGAAGCTGTAATAACTATATACTGACTTAAGATAGAAATATTCAAATGTTTTATTATAAAAGAAGCTGTAATAACTATATACTGACTTAAGATAGAAATATTCAAATGTTTTATTATAAAAGAAGCTGTAATAACTATATACCAATTATGATCTAAGGAAATATGTAATTATATCTAAAAATATCAAAGTGATGAAGTTTTGGAATATTGGTGAGGTTTGGTGGGGTGAGGTCTGGAGCCGACAACCAAGAAAGAATTCTTGAGATGTCTTTGGTGCAAAATGGTGGTTTTATTAAGGCACAGGGACAGAACCCGTGGGCAGAAAGAGCTGCTGTTGTGAGGTGTGGCTGATGATATACTTGGGAGTCTGGGAGGTGAGGACACAGGGGGTGTCCAGAAGGACTGTCATATGCTAAAGAAGACTCTCGGGATACTGGAGGCCTGGTGCTTGTCAAGCCAAGACTGTTTTTCTGTCTAATGAGTCACTAACACAAAGACAGCTGGGAGTTTCCCGGAGGAAGGTGACATCCCTCCTATCACACATCCACGTCCATGGGCTGCAGGTTCAACAGAAATTCAATCTTATTTACATTTCCTTCTGCCTCAGCCTCCCTCAGTTTCTTGGAGGGGAGGGTGATGTTAGGGCTCCAGGAAACTTGGGGGTCTCTGGAAGTTAGGCTATTGATAAGAGAGCTGTTTCCTTGTACGTCACTAAGACATTTGCAGACCGAGGGAGACTCCAGTCCCGCAGGACTGTGATCTCCAAAACCCATCGCAGCCAGGAGTGCCTGAGGAATGTCACACGTAGCACATGGTGGGGGGATGGGGTGTAGGGTGCCAACTTCCAACTTCCGCTTTGTCCTCAGATAGCTTTCTGCTCCCTCATCAAAAGTTTCTAGTAAAAGGGATTTTCAGCCCTTTGAGGGGTATATATATTTACGTGCAGGGGCTGTAAAATACATATTTATCGTTGGGGTTAATGTAGAGTATGAAATCATCCATAATACCTGACTTGCTAAAATGTAACACAGAGGCCACTGGGGGAGATGGATGGTTTCAGGAAAGGGCCTAGGCCTTGGGAATGCCAGGCCTGGCACCCACTTTGCCTTAGGAATGCCTGCAGGGAGCGCCCTTCCCTGAAGCTTTCTTAGCCCGGTCAGCTGCCATGTGATCTAAGAGATGTATGCACTGTCCCCTAAAGCTGTGTTTGACAGCTAAGCCCCACATCGACTCTGGCCCGTAATCAGACCCCTTGCCAGACATCACTTGCTTCAGAAACAGAGTAATAAAGATTTATGATTATCCAGAAACACGAATAAAGATGGGAGCAAAGAAGAGCAAAGGGTCTTGCTCTCTGCGTGTTGACGCCCTTGCCTTCTCTCTTTCACAGCAAAGTCGGGAATAATCTTTCATGGGTAGGTACAGGGATTGCTGGCCATTCCCAGCATTTATACTGAGTTAAACCTGAACTCTGAGCAAGAAGCTATTCAATTTTATGAATAACTGTAAATGACAAAATAAAATTTAGTGTTTATATTCTGGTTTTTTTCTTCTGTCGAGTAATAATATATGCTAATACTATTGGAATTTACACAAGTATTAATACATAGGAAAATAATCCCACATTACTCCGCAGATTAAAATAAACCAGTCCTGCCATTTTGGCACATTCATTCAGGCCTTTCAAAATAGCTTTGGGGGCGCCTGGGTGGCTCAGTCATTAAGCGTCTGTCTTTGGCTCAGGTCATGATCCCAGGGTCCTGGGATCCAGCCGCCCATCAGGCTCGCTGCTCAGCGGGAAGCCTGCTTCTCCCTCTGCCTCTTCTCCTGCTTCTGTTCCCTCTCTCGCTGTGTCTCTCTCTGTCTGAGTCAAATGAATAAATAAAATCTTGTAAAAAAAAAAACAATAATAATTGTGAAAATATAGTTGTAATCCAACAACATTAACAATGTTATTATATTTGTTTTCCTTTATATATATTATATATGTAGCCTTATATATCATTAACA
This sequence comes from Ailurus styani, assembly GCA_002007465.1. Classification (NCBI taxonomy): domain Eukaryota; kingdom Metazoa; phylum Chordata; class Mammalia; order Carnivora; family Ailuridae; genus Ailurus; species Ailurus styani. The sequence continues at coordinate 578,641 of LNAC01000043.1, forward strand.
TTTCAAAGATCATTAAAAACTCAGCATTTCCTTCTAGTTATATTCTTTCTATTGTCCAAAAAATATTGTGGGTTCTTTTGAATGTTGGTAAGTTCAAAGGTTTTAAAATTTCTTCGTTACTCATTCAAAGTTGTGGAAAATATTTCTGGAACTCCTACTATGTGTGAGACACTCTGCTGATCACGTTCTCCAGCTGGTGCAGAGTAAACACTCTCCGGTTGAGCTCTTAGGGACTAGGAGCACAGCCATCTGAGACTTAAACTCTCTGCCCCGCTTGGCTGCGGAAGCAGCAGGAGCCGGCGGCCAAGAAGCACCACCCCCTCCCGGGCGGACACCGAGGGGAGCGCTCCCAGCCCCCGATCCTCCTCTCTCCCACCCCGCCTCCAGAAAAAGGCACCCAGAAAAATAAAAGCCCAACTTGAAAGTGCGTCTGATAGAAGCCAAACTGTCCCCAGCCTCACTCTTTGCTTCAACTTCAACCTTGTATCCCAAGGTCCAGGTCCAAGTTGAAATCCAGCTCTCCTTCCCCCACCCCACCTCCCCAGCTGGAGCTGGGAGCCATCTCCGGGCGCGGTCGCCGGTTGACAGCCCTCGGGGAAAAGCGTCCTCGGCGGCAGAGCCTCTCCCATGTCCCTGTCCCAGCGAAAGCTTGAATTTCAGACTAAAATACAGCAAAGCGGGCGCCTGGGTGGCTCAGTGGGTTAAAGCCTCTGCTTTCGGCTCAGGTCATGATCTCAGCGTCCTGGGATCGAGGCCCGCATCGGGCTCTCTGCTCAGCAGGGAGCCTGCTTCCTCCTCGCCCTGTCTCTCTGCCTGCCTCTCTGCCTACTTGTAATCTCTCTCTGTGTGTCAAATAAATAAATAAAAATCTTAAAAAATAAAGTAAAATAAAATAAAATAAAATAAAATACAGCAAAGCGCACTTACCTAAACACCGCACGTCTGGGCTTTACCGGGGTGGACTAGGTGAAGAAGAAAAGATCTGACTGCCCTGAAAGTTGCGTTTTGGGGTTTTGTTTTGGGGTTTTTTGTTTTTGGGGGGGTGGATTTTCATCCCCCCTACCCCCCACCCCTGCGCAATAGCAGGAATCCTCCAAGGAGGACACTTGAACTGGAGAATTACGCTAAGCCCTCGCTTCTTCAACTAGAGTCGCGGCGGCTGATGGCACTTGTCAGGCAGGACGACCAGACTAGGAAGGAGACCAGGTAGAAACTAGTGACGGGTGAGGGGCGCCAAGTGGCGCGGACCACAGTCTCAGCCCGTTCTGATGGGCTGGTGGTGGGAGCCCAGGGGGGAAGCCCTTGAATCCCGAGACTGGGGGATGGGGTGACGCTGCAGCTGGAGTACTTTTATGTCTGGAAGCTAAAGGAGCTTTTGAATTTAAAAAAGCATTACTTAGGTCGTCGCGTCAGCCATCAATGAGGACAGGGCTAGTTCTTTCTGAGAGATTAACGAGAGAGAGAAAGAAAAAAAAGGGGAAAAAGGAAAATGAAGGAAGAAAAGACATGAAGGAAGGAGAGGAGAGGAGGAGGAGGAGGAGAAGAAAAAGAAGAAGAAGAAGAAGAAAAGGAAGGAAGGAAGGAAGGAAAGAAGAAAGAAAGAAAGAAAGAAAGAAAGAAAGAAAGAAAGAAAGAAAGAAAGAAAGGAAAGTTAAAACAATAGGTTCTCACCTCCATCCATCCCAATAAAAAGAAAATGTTGTAGAAACCAGGAACTTGTTCTGATGGGGGCTGGCCCTGGGGGGGGGGGGTCACAGAGAAAACCCTAAAACCTTAGTATGCATTTGAGATTACAATATGCACAGGCTTGACATTTATTTTTTATTTTTTTAATTTAACATTTTTAAAAAGATTATTTTTATTTGACACACATGGAGAGATTACAAGTAGTCAGAGACACAGGCAGAGAGAGAGAGAGAGGAGGAAGCAGGCTCCCTGCTGAGCAGAGAGCCGGATGCAGCCTCTATCCCAGGACCCTGAGATCATGACCTGAGCGAAGGCAGAGGCTTTAACCCACTGAGCCACCCAGGTGCCCAGGCTTGACATTTAATTAATACCATGTCCTTGTCAATATGTGAAGTAAAAGCTAAGATTTAAATGTTCCTCAACATATTTATAGTTAAAGGGGAAGTGATAATCATAACTGTCAGTTAACCCCATTAACCCATTAAAAAATGTTCACAAAAGCAAAGAACACTGACATATTAACAAGCTTATTAAAAATTGAGTCTGGGGGTTGAACAAGTGTGAAGAGTGAGGCAATTACATTTATCTTACAAATCCTGTCCCTGATTTCCAATTTATTAGAACCAAGATAATATGTGCTTTCTTCCAATAGGTCTCTTCCTCGGAAATGAGCATCTATCCAATTAGCTGTTCACCCGCTAAATTCACAAAATCAGAAATGTACTATGATGTCTGAATTGAAATACAATGCCCAAAATAACGTGTTCCTGTGTGACTTGGGGTATTGTGAGAAAAAAAGTGGTGCACTTTAAACTCCCACTCTTCTTCTTACCATAGAGTGGCTTCTAGTTCTTAATGTCCTGCTAAACCCATAAAAGTACATTTACGAAAGTCTTCCTTCAGTCGTATAATTACTTGCAATGAAAAAAATGCCAACCCAAAGAACTTTCTGAAGATAAGAGACCAGTGAACTTTCTCAGACCCTAAAACTGTCAGAAGGTTTCTTTTAAGCCTACTTTTAGATAAACAAAACTTGACCTTTCAAATGGCACAAGAATGTGTGCCAAGAAGCATTAATGTCAGGGGGTAGGGATGGTTAATGTTTCCGGTAACCTGTTATATAAAGGAGGACAGAAACAAATGATGTAAAAGGTGATGGGATAATTCTTTACGTGGGCTATATCTTAGTAGCACGATTGCAACTAATATACTAATTAATGACCAGTCGTGTAGATCTTTGAGTTCTGAAAGTATCTTAACAATGAGATATTGCTGAAACAAAGTTTCTTGAAAATAATACTAGCAGTAAGTTTCTAATAAAATGTAAGGAGAATAACTTACCAGAGGACATTTCAGGAAGCAAGATGACTGTGAGAACAATGTATCCAGGATTCAAACCGATACTCCATGATCTTCCAAATCAAGGTAGTGATGAGCTGCAGGGTGGTGGAAGTTTGAAAAAAATCAGCAGTTCCTGGTGGCATGTAACCAACTAAAAACCAGTTACACAGAAAGCCATGAACCCCCAAGGAAAAGAAGCAAAATGTGAGAGAGGTGCCTTTTATTTTGGGGGGTGGGGGGCTTATTTGTAATGATCCTCAGGCAGACAAAGTGAAATTTACTGACTATACACGCCCACACAGTGGGGGAAAATAGAAGCTGTGTAACCCCGGAGAACAGGAGGTGAAATACAGATAAATCTGCAAAGAGAAGTAAAAGGATGTGTTGAAGACAAGAGATAAAGAGAGAACTAGTGAGCAAGGCTGTAGTCATCCTGATAGATGCAGCAGCAAGAATGATTTAGGCTGCTGGGAAGGATCCGATGAGAATTGAAGAGGGCACTGCTTCCGAAATCCTGCTCTGATCTTCCCACTCTCGGTTCTGTAAGAGTTACCTGCGTTGGGAACATCATTCTTAGGATTAATAGTATCCCATCAGTGTGTTTCACTAGGATTTCCCTTGAACTCTCTCACTCGCAGCAACTGAGGAGGGCATAGTAGGGAAACCCGACCCAACCAACCCCCGCCCCCCAATAAACCACTCTGGTCACTTTAGGATGGCCGGATCATCAGCGACTTGCACTGAGGGGTAAGATCGGAGGGCTGGGGGTGCGGACGAGGCCGGGCGGCCGGGCGCTGCCGGGGGCGCGGTGCGGGAGGCTGGGGCCGGGGCCGGCGCCGCGGTGCGGGGCTGCCGCGGCCGCCGCACGAGCCCTCCCAGGTCCGCGTTCTCGGAGAATTCTGCAGCCAGCGACCCAGCGCGATGCACATCCCTCCGAAACCTCCGCTCCGAATGGCCTGTTCTAGAAGCTCGAGCTTTGGAGGTTCTGGGGACCGTTCCTGGGGGAGCGGGCGACAGGCCGGGAGGCTCTCGCGTCCGCTCTGATTGCTGCCCGGTTACCGAGGGAGAGTGAGCTAGAAATGGCTTTGCTGCGGGCCATTTTCGTGTCGATACGGCGCACACGATCGCCTGATCGATCGGGTAAGATGAGCCCTATTCCTTCTCTCTTTTCCTCTCCCTGGTCCCGTCCTTCTCCAAGCCCAACCCGAAACCCGAATCCTAGGTTCTCTGTTCTCTCTCTCCTCTCTCTCTCTCTCTCTGTCTCTCTCTCTCATTCAATTGAAGAACTTCCCTTTCCTCTTTGAAACCTACTTCCCCGAGGGAATTGCTTGTGTGACGGCGGGGCTGGTAATTCTCTTCGTAGATGATTTATATTTTGGCTGTGAAATGACTCCCCCCTCGCCACCCTCGCCACCCTCCTTAGAGAAGCCCCCTCCCTCCCCATGGGTTCACTCTCCGAGCTTGGATCTGGATGAAGAGCGCCGTGGGAGTCTTTTGCCCTCTGCTCTGTCTTCCTCTGGACCCTGAAGGTTAAGCATTATCCGCCTCTCTCTCTCTCTCTCTTTAGAAATAGGAGGGAAAGGTAGAGTGGAAATTGATTTCTTGCAGAGACTGAGGCGCCGAATGATAGAGGGAATAAACATTCGCCCTGGATAAAAATGTTCTTGGTCACTAATCTTATTTTCTGCTGTTGAAAAGGAAACACATTGCTTCTCACTGCCCTATTCTCCACCCCATTCATTTATTTGCTCTCTGTATGTAAATCAGAAGCGGGATCAGTGGAAATTTCCTCCTTCTTAGGAGAATAGCAGCATGTAAGGGTGAATTTGAACTAGGGGGTTTATGAAGGCAGTATGAAGGCTTTAAGGCTCTTCATTTCTTACATTCAAAACCTACACACAAGCTGATTCCCAGTTGCTTGCTGGAAGAGTATCTAAATAACTTCTTTATTGCTTACTGTCTTTTCCTTCTGAAAATAAAATTGTTTCAGGTAGTAGCCCCATGCCCAAGGTTTTCATATTCTTTGACTATGTTCTAAAATACCATTCCAGAAATAAGAATGTGAATTAAGCTAAAGCTTAATAAGTAAGCTTTAAGCTAAAGGTAAGCTAAAGCTATGGTGTCCCTTACTAATGTGTACATCTTTGTTCCAACTCTTGTACCAGAATCAAATTGTTAGCATCCAAGGTAGCTATTTGCATGTTGTGATGATACCTATAAATTCAGAAAGCCCTCTGGTTTTCACAAGTCTATAGCACCCTTGGTTGCATTTGCTTATTATGTGAAGAGTGTAAAAGTGGGAGGAAGCGAAACAGCCTTGGATTGTGCTTACATCATATGTCACTAAGTGTGCAGAATACATCTCACAAATCGTGTGAACTTGGTTTATCAAGTGTCAGCTGACCATTTTGGATGTGAAAAACTAAAGGAGAATTGTTCTAAGAGAAATTATTGCAATTCTGAGTTATAGAATGTATTTTACTGGTGTAATATCTGTATTATCTTTTCCTCCATTGTTGTTACACCTTTCATTATACATCTCTTATTCCCAAAATTTAATGATAAAGAAGAAGCTAACTTGCACAAAATTTATTCCTGATACAAATAGGATGGCCTCAACTTCAACCAAAATATCTGATATAAAAATTCCATTGATAAGAATAGACTTCATTTCAGATCATCAATTTTCTAGAAATCTAGGAAATCCCAGAAAAGAGATAGTCAAGTGTCATATTTCAACATCAAGGCAAACTGCATTGGCTCAATCAAGTATCTATAGTCTTTATTACTACCAAAATTGTCCAGGGAGAAAATTAAATTGTGTATAACTTTTTTGTTCTTTCTCTCTTTAGGCTGTGTTCCAGCCCTAATAAGGACCTAGAGCAAAAGTTTTTCTTCAGTCATCTAATTTTACCCAAAAGATTACTACTGTGTTATGTCTCTGTTTTACAGACTGACAAATGTTGGTTGGGGGATCTGAGGTCTGCACAAGGACATTGAATGTCCTGAATTACATTTGTTCCAAATTCAATCTTGTGATATAGAGAGAGCATAATTTCTCATACATGATCTGTCTAAACCTACTTACCTAAATTGCTATTCAAAGAAATACAATTGTTTGCTGAGAACCCAACCTGACTTAAGTTTGAAAATGTAACACTAAAATTTGTATTCTATATGTGAAATAAATGTAAGGTTGCTGTTCTTTTAAATATTTGGAGAATAAAATTACAGGATAAAAATATTAATTTTGTGACCCATGGTTCCTTAACTTTAACATATTTTATTGCACTTAAAGTTTATTAAACTATCTAAGTATTTGAGCATTATGTTAAATCTATGATGACGTTTGGTGAACCTCAAAATAGAGCCATAGGCTTTTACATCTCTTAGCTAGTTCTTACCTGGTTTGTACTTAGACCCGTCTCAAAAGTGATACATTTTAATTTCATATTGAGCATGTCCTTTCCTGGATAATCTCAAGGCACATCTACCATTGATATTTTAGCACATTATGTATTACTGGTATTATTTTTGTTTGCTCTCCTGGCTTCTTCTTTTAAGGGTATAGGTACCACCTAATATATTTCTTACCTGTTAATCCACTAAAACATCTAATCTAAAAGCAATGTTCAAGGTATATTGCATTAGAGAAATTGTGAATCAATTTGCTTGTGAATAAAAAAGTCCATGTGCTTTATGTCATTTTAACCTTAAATTTATAACAAAAATGTAGTAATAGAAGTAAACTCGAACTGTTTCTTGCATACAAAAGAGAGTCAGTCCTACATCACACACACGTACATCTATAATTTTCCTCATTAGAATAGTTAAATATATTCATTTTAGTCTCTGCTATATGTTTATTTTGGTTTTAGATCTTTCTCTTTGAAAGTATCTAAAGTTTCTTAAATAGGTAAGTGTGGAAAGTGTTTTCATGTCTTACTCCATAAGATGAATATGCTGCTAAATAAACTGAACTAATATATTTGAATCTGAAAATAATTACAATAGTCCCCTGCCTCATCCACAGAGGACATGTTCCAAGACCCCCAGCAGATACCTGAAACCATGGATAGTACAGAACCCTAAATATACTATGCTTTCTCCTACACATACATACTGTGATAAAGTATAACTTATATATTAGGCACAGTTAGAGTTTAACAATATTAATAAAATGGAACAATTATAAAAACATGCTTAATAAAAGTTATGTGAACATGTCTCTCAAAATACTTATTGTACCATACTCACCTTTTTCCTTCTTGCGTTGATGCGAGATAATACAATGCCTATATGATGAGATGAAGTGAGGGAATGACATAGGCAAGGTGACATAGCGTTTGGCGACTCCCGGCCTTGGGGCTACTTGTCAGAAGGGGCTCATCAGTTTCCAGAAACTGAAGCTGCGGGTAGGGTAACTGAAATAGGGGAAAATGAAACCAGAGATAGAAGGCACTACTGTATATTGGAACTTGAAGGGACTTTAATGCCATGAGTCTTAACTCCTTCATTATGATGAAGAAATTGAGAACGGGAGAGGTTAAGTGATTAGCGTAATCATAAACTACCTGGTAATCCAAAGAACTTTAAATTTAGTCTTCCTGACTTCTTAGCTAGTATTCATTGTAAATCAATCAAATTCTATCGCTAGGTGCTAAAGCAGGTATTGCTTGAACTGGGATAAGGAGTAGATGAAAGAGAAGGTGGTACAAAGATGAATAAATTGCGTCCTTCTTGGAGTTGATTTTGTTGACAACTAATTCTCTCCATTGTAGAAAGTTTTTATGTCCCCCTCATGTTTCGTCCTCCCCAGCTCCCCTCTGTCCCGGCCCTCAATGACTGGGGAACATTTCTTCATGTAGTTTTACTTTCTCAGAAAGATTCTCAGTGTTTTTGTACTTCACTGAGTTGTGTCCTGGACTATTACACACCAACCCTGCCCCAATACAACCTTCAAGTGGAGATAATTCCAACACATGCAGTGTCACACTCAATCATGTCACCTGCAGTTCTACTTTTTTTTTAAGATTTTATTTATTTATTTGAGAGAGAGAGCACGAGAGCGGAGAGGGTCAGAGTGAGAAGCGGACTCTGGCTGAGCAGGGAATCCTATGGGGGGTTCAATCCCAGCTTGATCCCGGGGTCGATCCCGGGACTCCAGGATCATGACCTGAGCAGAAGCCAGACGCTTAACCGACTAAGCCACCCAGGTGCCCCTGTAGTTCTACTTTTTAAATTTCCTAGCAATATAAAAAATAAAACTGTATCAAGAGGAAAGACATCTCAAAATAAGATGGTTAATTAGACTTACATCTGAAACCACACACACACACACACACACACACACACTATGAAATAAATGCAGAGACTAAGACAGTACACTGTGATGAAGAAATTATTATGCAAAAAACAATCCATGTTCCATTAACAAAGGGCTCNTCAAAATAAGATGGTTAATTAGACTTACATCTGAAACCACACACACACACACACACACACACTATGAAATAAATGCAGAGACTAAGACAATACACTGTGATGAAGAAATTATTATGCAAAAAACAATCCATGTTCCATTAACAAAGGGCTTTCTTCATAGCAGGAAAGCTATAAAACTTCAGTCATTTAGGAATGTTCAGTTTTCTGGAGTGATTGAAACCATTTTTCATTCTTTCGTACATATCCAAATTTGAGTATTACATGCAAGTTACTTTTCTTGGAAATGACAAACCTAAAGGACAAACACAACATTGAAATCTATTGGCGGTTATTACTTTAAAGAGATTATTATTTTGAATTAAATAAGAATAGAAGCAAATCTGAACATATTTTTAAGTCTCCATAATATGCTCTTATGAAATTAAATTTTTACACTAATCTGAAATATTGCAAAAGATGGAAAACAGATGAGCATATGAGAAAGAATTTATATTGATTATTTTGTGTTTTAAGGGTTGAAACCAAAATACGCCCTTATTTAAAACCTACCTGTTGTTGAATAAAAAATTTTTTTAAAGATTTATTTATTTATTTGATACAGAGAGAGAGATTACAAGTAGGCAGAGAGGCAGGCAGAGAGACAGGGAGAGGAGGAAGCAGGCTCCCTGCTGAGCAGAGAGCCCGATGCGGGCCTCGATCCCAGGACCCTGAGATCATGACCTGAGCCGAAGGCAGAGGCTTTAACCCACTGAGCCACCCAGGCGCCCTGAATAAAAATTTCTAACTGCTAAAGGGAAAGATAAGTAGATTCGGAGAATTATTTTAAAAGATTCATTTATTTATTTGAAAGCAAGGGAGGAAAAGAGCATAAGTGGAAGGGAGGGGCAGAGGGAAAGAATCCCAGGCAGACTCTTCCCTGAGCACAGAGTCTGACCCTGAGCTCTGATGATCTCACAACCCTGAGATTATGCCCTGGACCAAATCAAGAGTTGGCCACTTCACCAACTGAACCACCCAGGTGCCCTAATTCACAGAATTTTTTGAAGAACCTATGATAGGACTGTCTTTTAAAATAGATTATCTCCATATCAACTGGGCAATTTGGTTGTAAGCATTCCACATATGAAGCACCAGTCTCAAAGAGCTTCATTAATTTGCCCAAAGTCACAAACTAAGTAGAAGATTCAGAATTAGAACTCGAGTTTTTTTTACATAGAGAGTGAATAGGAACCAGGATGGGGACAATCAGATAATAGTACTAGTCTTCAGAAATAAGCTAACAATTTAAGAACTTATAATATTGCATAGCTTTATTCCTTCGGTAAATACTACTTAGCATAGATTCTTATACATATTACCATCCAATTCATGCGGATTTATTTGTAACAAATGTTGGTATAGGTGTAAGAAAGTAAATAATGATCATTACATCTGAAGATTGTATGAAATGAGATGGTATGAAGAAAAGATACTAAGCACAGTAGCAGCAAGTACAGAAGCCAGTGAAAATAAGCAAAATATTAAAAGAAATGTGAGATCAAAATGAGACCACAAGAGACTGACTGACAGGGAGTGGATTTTTATTTTCATGGAAAGATGGATATGAAGCAATTTGATCATTTTCTCCTAGTGTTTTGTACAGTAATGCAGTCAGGAAATGAACTTGAACGTTTCCTTAATTAAGATGCATCATTAATTTTAGTGTCTCATGAACTTCTAAGGCCTTCACCCCTTGCAGAAATAAAAGAAACTAAGCTACTTGATTGCCAGTTCTCTTGGTGTCTCTAAATCTCTCTAGTGCATGTACTTCCTATTCTGAAGAAATACATACCTTGTAGGAGGAAGAAAAACAATCCTTTACATTGATCGTGGAGTTTTGCCTCCGAGGAGAAAATATGAACTTACAAACAAAAGCAATTTTAAAAGACTATATAAAATGAATTCATTTTATATTTATGGAAGAAGCCCAAGCCTAAAAGTCAACTCAATAAATATTTATTGATCATTTATTCAATATTTATTGATAGTATTATGTATAAGAAGCAAGGTTCTAAATGTTCTAAGGACATAAAAATAAATAAGTTACAGTTTTTATGTCCTCCTAGGAGGATAAGGGGAGCATATGATAAACACGAAGATACTCGTGACTCTATCCCACATTCTATTCATATACTCAATCATCCATTTTTAGAAAGAAAAATAAATTTATTGTCACCTGTGGGCCAAGCACTTCTTAGGATAATATGCTATTTGAATAAAAATAACCAAAGTCATGGACATCAAGTATCTTACAAATATTGACACAACCCTAACAACAACACAAAAGAAAATAATAAACCTAGATTTGAATAATTGCTCGTGTCTTTAGCTTAGGCATGGCTCTCTTCAGCAGTATGTATATCATGCTTCACTTATTTACATTGCATATTAGCTTCTGAAAGCATATGTTTTTACAACTGCACTTGTTGGCAGGAGGAGTCTGCTTAGAGTTTAAGAAGCAACAGTTTCAGCAGGGTGAATTTTTTTTTTCAGTGTTAAGTTTAAGGTTAACAACTCCAATGTCTTTAGCTCAAGCACAATTTTAATTTGTGCTAGTGCACAGTTCAGTTTAGTCAGCAGGATGGTGTGGTGATCCGATACACAGCAATTCAAGGACCCAGACACCTTCCATCTCATGACCGGTTGTTCCACCAGATCCTTAGATGTCGTCTATTCATTTGGGAAATGTGGGTAAGATAAAATGTGGAGGGAGGGTTACTTAGGAGATTTTATGGGCCAGATCTACGAATGGCCCACATCATTTCCATTCATGTTCCATTGACCCGAACGCATTCTTATGATCACATCTAACTGCAAAGGAAGCTGTAAAGTGAAATCCATTCTGGGTCTAGAAAGAAGAAAAGGACATAGATAGCAATCTGGTGCACTAATATTCTCAAAGCAGAGCATTCTTTGGGTGTACATCCAGTCCAGACAGACTTCAACTTTGCTTGTGGGAAGGAATTAGAGGAAAGAATTTGATGGGTGGTGTGTTGTTGGGTAATAGAAGAAATTCCAGTCCTTGCCAGCATCTAGAATGGGCTCCACAAATGGTTGATATTTATTAAATATTTAATGAATGAATACCTATGCTTTGGATGCTCCCATAAAATATACCTGTGCCCAAACTTGGCACTCAATTGTATATCCACAAACCTTACACTTTGTACAAAAATAAACTTGAAATAGATCTCAGACCTAACTGTAAAATGCAAAACATAAAGCTCCTACAAGATAACAGGAGGAAATCCACGTGATCTTGAGTTGGTAAGTTGCCTTCCTCATAATTAAAAACTTTTGCTCTGCAAAAGACATTGTTAAGAGAATGAAAAAAATAAGTCACAGACTGGGAGAAAGTACTTGCAAAACACATATCTGATAAAGGATTAGTATCCAAAACATAAAAAGACTCAACAATAAGAAAAAAAATAAAAATTAAAAAGGCATATGATCTGAACAGAGACCTGTTCTAGATATACAGATGGAAAATAAACATACAAAAAGATGCTTGACATCATGTGTCATTAAGGAAATGTAAATTACAACAAAATGCTACTAGTAATGGTTAAGTTAAAGAAAATGGACAGTAGCAAATTGTCAGAGGATGTGGAGCAATAGGAGCTCTCATTCATTGCTGGTGGGAAATATAGTGGAGATTTATGTATGTAAATATATATGAGCTATGGAGGAAAATGAAGAGTATAAGGGGTAGGTGAAAGGGGCTGGATTGGGGATGTATTTTGGGGCTAGGATAAGCATGTCTTATGATACATCAGCTGTGGCATAAAAGAGAAAATGAGAAATTGAAGATGACCCCTGGATTTTGGCCTTGAGCAACTGATTAACAGTCATTAAGATGGGAAGATTAAGAGTAGAGTAGGCTTTGGGGGGGGATGGAGTGATGAAATAAGAATTTTGTTTTACATATGTTAGGTTCTAGATGCCTGCTAGTGTTAACCAGTTATTGATGCCTCAGTTTGGGGAGTCTCTTCACATAACTATAGTAATAAATCAAAAGAAAAGGGCCACCTGATATTGCTATATATCATAAAAAGAAATATGGCAAAATTTACTGTCAATTCTCTTATTTAAAAAACTGAATTAAGTAGGAATAGATGAAAATTTTATCTTTAATGATGAAACACTCAAAGAATTTTTGTTGATGTCTGGATATGACACTTTAGCCACAATTATATTAATACTGTGCCAAACAAAATTATTTAAAATAAATGTGTATAAAATGTGGATACAGTAGAAGTTTATTATACACATGTTAAGCTCTAGACACATTTGTTTCATTGAAAAAGTGCATTGAGGCATTAAGAAATAGAAGTTGAAAAAAAGTAATTTTGCAGAGCTAGGATTCCTTAGTGAAGTGAATTTTTCCCCATTATACTCCCCTCTTCTTCCAGCCTCCATTATAACAATCCGGAAGAGAGGTTATTCAGGGCATTAGCTAAGACAGTAAGAAATTTACTGGAGAATAAGGGAGACAGGTGATAAAATTTAATGAGTTAGAATTTCGCAATTTGATTAGGTGAAGTACAGAGGATTTTTTATAGGGCAGTAAAACTTTTGAATGGTACTAGTGTGGTGGATACATGACATTATGCATTTGACAAAACTCATAACACTTTATAGCACAAAAATAAAAATTCATATATTCAAATTTTTAAAAATCAATTAGGAGGTTGAAGGATCTCAGGATGGAATCCAAAATGTAACAAAAAAATTAACTGTATTATAAATGCATGATATAACGTCACTGAATGGGGAAGGAAAAGGGTACTGACCTAAATAACTTTAGAAATTATTGGAACTGTAAGACTAAAGACAAAGGAACTATACTTAAGGACTACTGTAGTTGGTGAAGTTATTTCTTATGTGGGTGTGGATTGATAAATCTGAAAACACTACACATCTATACAGGAATTAAACAAAAGGAAATCAGTGTCAAATGGTAGAAGCCAATCTTCTTAGTGGTAGAAAGGGAGGCTACAGATAAGCAAGGAGGAAGACTAGAATGACCTATCTAGTACTGGATTAGAGTCAGAACCATTGGCCTGAACATGTAGATAGAGAGATATGGAAATATGTGTATATACATAGACTAGTGTATATGCATATATTTCTTAGCTCTGCTGGCCGAGAGAGCCTAGATGCAAGAACCCCAGTAACAACAAGCACATCAACATCTGGATCTTCGTTTCTAATACTGTCCTCTAATAAAAGGACCCAGGGCTCCTGGAGAAATGCCTGGTTCTAGGTCTGGGGCAAGAAATGTACAAAATGATCCTGAGTCATCTTGTAGGGTTAGAAAATAAAGGAAGTGCTAAAAAAATCAAAATCATAGGGTCATGCCAAAAGTACACAGGAGTCACCCAAAAGAGATCAAAATGACCAAAGTTGATTTTGAGAAACAAAATAAATAATGTAGTGTTCACGAGCAAAAGACATAAGTAGAGCCATTTTAAAGTGGAGCCAGAGCAGCCATTTCAGGGGAAATGCCTTGCATGTCCAATTTTCTGAACCTTTGAATTGGGCTAAATTACCAGCATTCCAGGAAGTCAGCAGGAAAGCAAATACCCTCTTTGAGAAGATTGATAAAATTGAACTTTTGCCTAGGGATCACTTTGCCTGACCAATCAAGGAAGTATAAATACAGCCCTGCTTCTCAGCACCAATGAACTCTTTTCAAACAATTTACCTAATCTTCCTCTTTTTTCCCGTAAAGTTCCTAAGTCCACCTCCTGTAATCAGTACACTATTTGAGTTTCTACCTCAATCTGTGTACCACAAATTGCAATTCTTTAATGCCAATAAAGGTTTTGCTTCTTGAACTGGTATCTTGTTTTTAGGTTGGCATATAGGTTTATCACTTAGAGTATAAACTAAACATCTAAAAATCCAGACTAATGCTCATAAATGATTGAATAAATAAGTGGGATTAAAGAAACATATTTCCATACTGAAGAATTCTAAATAATCTATGTGAATACTCCCCATAAGGTGGTGGAGCTTAATTCTTAATTCCCAAAAAACACCACTTCCTCTAGGTAATTCACATTAACATCATCAATGATGTCATGTTGATAATATGTGACTTTGATATGATGTAATGAAAATGACACTTCCTTTCTGTGATCCTCCTTGAAAAATGCACAACCTAAATAAAATGAAGAAAAAAAAAAACTTCAGAAAGCTCCAACTGAGGGACGCTCTTTAAAATTGCTGAACAGGGCGCCTGGGTGGCTCAGTGGGTTAAAGCCTCTGCTTTCGGTTCAGGTCATGATCTCAGGGTCCTGGGATCGAGGCCCGCATCGGGCTCTCTGCTCGGCGGGGAGCCTGCTTCCCCCCCTCTCTCTGCCTGCCTCTCTGCCTCCTTGTGATCTCTCTCCCTCTGTGAAATAAATAAAATCTTTTAAAATAAATAAATAAATAAAATTGCTGAACAAATTGTCAAGGAAACAAGGAAGAAGACCTAATGACTAAATGCAATGTGATGTGATACTCTGGATGGGATTTTGGGAAAGAAAAGGGACAATAGATAAAAACTAAGGAAATCCGAGTAAAGCATGGAGCTTAGTTAATTACAATGTATTACTATTGATTCATTAGCCGTGACAACTGTACCATAGTAATGTAAAATGTTAACTGAATAGAAGTATCCAGGGATTCTATGCACTGTATTTCCAACATTTCTTTAAGTTGAAAATTATTCTTAAAAAAAGTAGATTAAATGTTAGCACAAGGAGAAATGCCAATATGAATATTTTTATATCTATTTTAAAAATGTACTTCATAATTAAAACCTTTCCACCAAGAAAAGAGAACTGGAGTAGAAATTCATGAAAATTAGCTGATTGAACACTTAACATTTTTTTTTTCGAAATTCAGGTAGAGTTATCCTCTCTATTTTGAAGGCTTTCTTATTGCATGATTTATGTTCCTTTTCTACTCAGTGTTACACTTATTGGTATGTTTACTTGTGTCCCTCTGTTTTACCATAAGTTCCCAAGTAGGAGCTATGATTATTTTTCTGTTTGTGGTCAGTGTCCAGCTAACATAAGTACAAAAAGAAACTATATTCTACCAAATCCATCTTAGTGTCATTACACAAAATATTACATTGTGTTCCTGTAAGTCTTCATTAGAGAAAAGAAAAAGATTAATTCTAAGAGTTTCCTCAGTCCAGAGCAAAAATTGTAACAAAGTTTGGGAATAAGGTAGCCCCCACTTATCTGTAGGGGATACATTCTAATATTCCCAGTGGATACCTGAAATTGCAGATAGTATTGGGTCACGGACCAGTGTGAGAAGTCCCAGGGAAGACCTAGAGAGAACAGTGGGGAATTAAGAAAAACAAGAGACAGAAAGCTGAGATCAGGAGGTGGCCATGGGCTGATGACCCAGTGGAACCCCAACATGCATAAGAGACTTTATTTTATAATTCGATAACAAGAATGTTTATCAAGGAGCTCAAGGTCAGAGGACCACAAGTCCCACATGACTGCTTGTTTCAAAACAAGAGAGCTTTCTCAAGCATATCTACAGAG
This sequence comes from Ailurus styani, assembly GCA_002007465.1. Classification (NCBI taxonomy): domain Eukaryota; kingdom Metazoa; phylum Chordata; class Mammalia; order Carnivora; family Ailuridae; genus Ailurus; species Ailurus styani. The sequence goes on from LNAC01000043.1 coordinate 594,708, forward strand.
GAGCTCAAGAACAGTGTCAGTGTGAGCCAGAATGATTATGTGAGCCAAATCAAGTAGTGAGTGAACTGCAGGGATTGCGGGAGCTAGCCCTTGGCAAGACTCTCTTGACCTCAAGGACCGTGTCAGCTTGCAGTTAGTTCTCCACAGTGTTGGACCCTATACATATGATGTTTTTTCCTATACATACATACATACATATATAACTATGATAAACTTTAATTTATAAATTAGGTATAACAGGAGGTTAACAACAATAACTAACCATAAAATAGAATAATTATAACACTATGCTGTGATAAAAATTATGTGAATGTGGTCTCTCAAACATAACACTGTACTCACCATTCTTTTTGTGATGATGTGAGATGATAAAATGCCTACATGGTGAGATGAAGTGAGGTGAATGATGCAGGCATTGTGATCTAACATTAGGCTACTATTGACCTTCTGATGACATGTCAGAAGGAGGATAACCTGCTTCCGGACCAGGGGTGACCATGGGGAACTGAAACTATGACTAAGAGGGGACTACTGTGTATAATACACTTGAGTCAGAAAAATGGTTAGCTTAGTGTTAAATCTTCAAAGCCGAAACCAGACAGCCTGGCTTCTAATCTACTTGAGCAATCTACTTAATCCCCTCTGAAATACAGTTTCCCTTATGTGTAAAAAGGGAATGATAGAACTATCCTACAAGGTTTGTAAGAGAATGAAAGCAGATAATACATTTAATACAGCACCTGACACATAAAAATTAATCATTAATCAGCAATTATCATTAGGTAGGTAGAATTAGGAAAGTTGAAATAGTGTCACTGCAAAGCCACACAAGAGACTTTGCTCACAGATTTTTTTTTTATTATGTTCAATTAGCCACCATGTAGTACAGCATTAGTTATTGATGTAGTGTTCAGTGACTCAATAGTTACACATAAACCCAGGGCTCATCAGATCACGTGCCTTCCTTAATGCCCATCATCCTGTTATCCCATCCCCCCACCCTCCCACAACCCTCAATTTGTTTCCCAGAGTCAAGAGTCTCTCTAGGTTTGTCTCCCTCTCTGATTTCTTCCCATTCAGTTTTTCCTCCCTTCTCCTATAGTCTGCACTATTCTGTATGTTCCACGTATGAGCGAAACCATATAATTGTCTTTCTCTGATTGACTTACTTCACTTAGCATAATACCCTCCAGTTCAATCCATGTTGATGTAAATGATAGGTAGTCATCCTTTCTAATGGCTGAGTAATATTCCATTGCATGTCTGAACCATATCTTCCTTATCCATTCATCTGTTGAAGGACATCTCGGCTCCTTCCACAGTTTGGCCATTGTGGACATTGCTGCTATGAACATTGGGGTGCTGGCATCCCTTTGTTTCACTACATCTATATCTTTGGGCCTGTAGTGCAATTGCTGGGTCGTAGGGTAGCTCTATTTTTAATGTCTTGAAGAACCTCCATACTGTTTTCCAGAGTGGCTGTACCAGCTTGTATCTCCACCAACAGTGTAAGAGGGTTCTCCTTTCTCCACATCCTTGCCAACATTTGTTGTTCCCTGTCTTCTTAATTTTGGCTGTTCTAACTGGTATAAGGTGGTATCTCATTGTGGTTTTGATTTGCACTTCCCTGATGGCAAGTGATGTGGAGCATTTTTTCATTTGTCTGTTAGCCATTTGTATGTCTTCTTTGGTGAAGTGTCTGTTCATGTCTTCTGCCCATTTCTTAACTGGATTATTCGTTTTGTAGGTGTTGAGTTTGAGAAGTTCTTTATAGATCTTGGATACCAGCCCTTATATCTGTAATGTCATTTGTAAATATCTTCTCCCATTCCATGGGTTGCCTTTTAGTTTCGTTGATTGTTTCCTTCACTATGCAGAAGTTTTTTCTCTGGATGGAGTACCAATAGTTCATTTTTCCTTATGTTTCCCTTGCATTTAGAAATGTGTCTTAGAGGAAGTTGCTGTGGCCAAGGTCAAAGAGGTTACTGCCTGTGTTCTACTCAAGGATTTTGATGGATTCCTGTCTCACATTTAGGTCTTTCATCCATTTTGAGTTTATCTTTGTGTATGGTGTGAGAGAATGGTCCAGTTTCATTATTCTGCATGTGGCTGTCCAATTTTCCCAACACCATTTATTGAAGAGCCTGTCTTTTGTCCATTGGATATTCTTCCTGCTTTGTTGAAGATTAGTTGACCATAAGGTTGAGGGTCCATTTCTGGACTTTCTATTTCTGTTCTGTTGATCTATGTGTCTGTTTTTGTGCCAGTACCATGCTGTCTTGATGATCACAGCTTTGTAATATAGCTTGAAATCAGGCATTGTGAGGCCCCCAGCTTTGGTTTTCTTTTTCAACATTCTCCTGGCAATTCCAGATCTTTTCTGTTTCCATACAAATTTTAGGATTGTTTTTTCCAGCTCTGTGAAAAATGTCAGTGGTATTTTGATAGGAATTGCATTGAAGGTATAGATTGCTCTGGGCAACATACACATTTTGACAATGTTTATTTGTCCAATCCATGAGCATAAAATCTCTTTGTGTCTTCCTCAATGCCTTTCATAAGTGTTCTTCAGATTCTAGGGTATAGATCCTTTACCTTTTTGGTTCAGTTTATTCCTAGGTAACTTATGGATTTTGGTGTAATTGTAAATGGGATCAATTCCTTAACTTCTCATACTTCAGACACATTGTTAATGTATAGAAATGCAACTGGTTTTGGTACATTGATTTTGTATCCTGCCATGTTACTGAATTGGTTTTTGAGTTCTAAAAATTTTGGGGTGGAGTCTTCTGGGTTTTCCACATAAAGTGTCATGTCATCTTCAAAGAGAGAGAAAGTTTAACTACTTCTTTGCCAATTTAGATGCCTTTTACTTCTTTCTGTTGTCTAATTCATGAGGCTTGGACTTCTAGTACTATGTTGAACAAAACTGGTGAGAGTGGGCATCCCTGTCTTGTTCCTGACCTTAGGGGGAAAGCTCTCAGTTTTCCCCATTGAGAATGATATTTGCTGTGGGCTTTTCATAGATGGATTTAATGATACTGAGGTATGTTCCATCTATCCCTATACTTTAAAGAGCTTTCATCAAGAAAGGATGTTGTATGTTATCAAATGCTTTTTCTTCATTAACTGAGAGGATCATATGGTTCTTGTCTTTTCTTTTATTAATGTGCTCTATTACATTGATGGATTTGCAAATGTTGAACCACCCTTGCATCCCAGGAATAAATCTCACCTGGTCATGGTGAATAAGCCTTTTGTACTGTTGGATCCTGTTGGCTAGGATCTTGGTGAGTATTTTGGCATCCGTGTTCATCAGGGATATTGGTCTGTCATTCTCCTTTTTGATGAGGTCTTTGTCTGGTTTGGGGATCAAGGTAAGTTTGGCCTCATAGAATGAGTTCAGAAGTTTTCCTTCTATTTCTATTTTTTGAAAGAACTTCAGTAGAATAGGTATTATTTCTTCTTAGATGTTTGGTAGAATTCCCTTGGGAAGCCATCTGGCCCTGGAATCTTATTTCTTAGGAGGTTTTGGATTACTGTTTTAATTTCCTTGCTGGTTATTGGTTTGTTCAAATGTTCTACTTCTTCCTCTTTCAGTCTGGGTAATTTATAAGTTTCTGGAATGTATGCATTTCTTCCATATTGCCTAATTTGTTGGCATATAGTTGCTCATAATATGTTCTAACAATTACCTATATTTCCTTGGTATTAGTTGTGATCTCTCCCCTTTCATTCATGATTTTATTAATTTGGGTCCTTTCTCTTTTCTTTTGGGTAACTCTGGCCAGAGGTTTATTGATCTTATTAATTCTATCAAAGAACCAGCTTCTAGTTTCATTGATCTGTTCTACTGTTCTTCTGGTTTCTATTTTATTGATTTCTGCTCTAATCTTTATTATCTCTCCTCTCCTGCTTGGATTGGGCTTTATTTGGTGTTCTTTCTCCAGCTCCTTTAGGGATAAACTTAACTTGTGTATTAGAGACTTTTCTAATTTTTTCAGAGTGGCTTACACTGCTATGTACTTCCTTCTTAGGACTGCCTTTGCAGTACCCCATAAGTTTTGAATCAATGTGTTTTCATTTTCATTAGTTTGCATGAATTGTTTAAGTTCTTCTTTAATTCCCTGGTTGACCCATTCATTCTTTAGCAGGATGTTCTTTAACCTTCAAGTGTTTGAGTTCCTTCCAAATGTCTTCTTGCGACTGAGTTCCAGTTTGAAAACATTGTGGTCTGAAAGTATGCAAGGAATAATCTTAATCTTTTGGTATTGATTGATACCTGATTTGTGACCCAGTATATGATCTATTCTGGAGAAAGCTCCATGTGTTCTCAAGAAAAATGAGTATTCTGTTGTTTTAGGATGGAATGTTCTGTATATATCTGTGAAGTCCATCTGGTCCGGAGTGTCATTCAAAGCCCTCGTTTCTTTGTTGGTCTTCTGTTTAGATGATCTGTCCATTGCTGTAAGTGAGGTGTTGAAGTCCCCTGCTATTAATGTATTATTATCAATATGTTTCTTTACTTTGGATATTAATTGATTTATATAATTGGCTGCTCCCACGTTGGGGGCATAGACATTTACAATTGTTGATCTTCTTGTTGGATAGGCCCTTTTGGTATGATATAGTGTCCCTCTATATCTCTTACTTCAGTCTTTCATTTAAAATCTAATTTGTCTGATATGACGATTGCTACCCCAGCTTTCTTTTGAGTTCCATTAGCATGATAAATGGTTCTTTATCCCCTCCTCTTCAATCTGGAAGTGTCTTTAGATTCAAAATGAGTCTCTTGTAGACATTGTATGGATGAGTCCTGCTTTTTTATCCAATCTGATACCCTTTGTCTTTTGATGGGAGCATTGAACCCATTTACAATCAGAATAACCATTGAAAGATATGAATTTAGTGCCATTATATTTCCTGTGAAGTCTCTGTTTCTGTAGATTGTCTCTGTTACTTTCTGGTCTATGTGACTCTTGGTGTCTCTCTTTGCTTACCATATCCTCCTTAATATTTCTTGCAGGGCTGGCTTGGTGGTCGCATAATCTTTCAGTTTCTGTCTGTCCTGGAAACTCTGTCTCTCCTTTCATTCTGAATGACAGCCTTGCTGGATAAAGTATTCTTGGCTGTATGTTCTTCTCATTTAGTATCCTGAATATACCCTGCCAGCCCTTTCTGGCCTGCCACATTTCTGTGGATAGGTCTGATGTTATTCTGAAGTTTCTTCCTCTCTACGTAAGGAATGTCCTCTCCCTAACTGCTCTCAGGATAACTTCTTTGACTCTAAGATTTTAAAGCTTCACTATTATACGTCAGAGTGTTGATCTGTTTTTATTGATTTTGGGAGGGGTCCTCTCTGCCTCTCAGACATAAATCCTTGTTTCCTTCCACAGATTAGGGAAGTTCTCAGTTTGCTCAAATATACATTCTAGCCCTCTCTCTCTTTCCATCCCATCTTGGATCCTGATGATTCTGACATTGGTTCTTTTCAATGCATCATTAAATTCTCAAAGACTTTCTTCTTGGGCTATTAGTTGTTTTTCTCTCTTTTCCTCAACTTCCTTCCTTTCCATCAGCCTGTCCTCTAGATCACTTATTCTCTCTTCTGCCTCATTGACATTAGTTGTTAGAACATCCAATTTAGATTGCATCTCTTTCATAGCATTTTTAAGTTCGGGCAGATTAGATCTCATTTCCATGCTTAGAGATTCTGTATTGTCATTTATACTTTTCCAAGCTTAGCTATTAACTTTATAATTGCTCTCCTGAATTCTATGTCTGACATCTTGCTTATATCCATATTGATTAGCTCTGTGGTGGAGAACATTGCCTCTGGTTCTTTCCTTTGTTGTGAGTTCCTTCTTCCAGTCATTCTGCCCAAGGAAGGATGGGTGAATGAATGAACAGAGTCCAAAATATCAACCATCGCCCAAGCAAAATGCACCCTAGAAAAAATCTAAAGTTGTCAGAAGTCACCACAGAAAAGCAAACAAAGCCAGGATGAACCAAAACAATAAAAAAGGGGGGATGGGGTGGAGAAACATTGCAATCTCCCGGGGAGGAGAAAGCCAGGTGATTTTCTTGTTCCTGATTGAATTTTGGTCTCTATGTTAGAGGGACACTACATCCCAAAACTGCAAGTAAAGCAAAGCTTATATATACATATATATATATATATATAATTGGATAGACTGAGAAAAGGACTAAAATGAGGCATAAATCTATAAAATGTAGATGAGAAAATCTATAAAGATATATAGAATGTAAAATGAGAAAAAACGTTAAAAAGCAACTTTAAACCATAAGTTGGTAAAATATGAATCTAGTCAAAACAGGAAAAAGTTGGGAAAAAAAGAAATGTTAAATTTTAGACTGAAGATTAAACGAGTACTCTGGGGAAATATATTATTTTCCCTTGGGACTGGAGTTTTCCAGTCCTGTGCGATCTATAAATTTGTCATTCACCTACTCTTCCAGTCTGTCTTCTGGGGGATGAGCCTGCTATTTTGCTTCTCAGGTGTCTCTGCCTGGATAGAGTTGCCCCACGCCTTGTCAGGGGCATGAGCTCAAGGTGAGCTGGTTGTCTGTGTGACTTTTGTTCCCTGATGGCTTCCTGCACCTTTTCAGAAGGTCAGAGCAAAACTGACTGTGCCAGGATCTCTGGACCAAAGACACAAGATTGCTGTCCCCCTTCCTCATAAACCACTTAGGTCAAACCTTCTCCACTTCTGTGTGCACCAAATCTGCAGACTCCCATGATTCGCCCCCACAGCAGTTCTCCCAGGGGGAGTCCCTGTGGCTGTGAGAAACACTTCACTTTATGCCTTTGTGACTGGGTGTGGTTGTGGGCTCACATGAGCACCCTGCTCCACTGTGCTCCAATGTAGCCACAATTTCCATTTCCTGTATTCTATTCCTTTGTGTAAATACATATTATCACGTATTATCATTTTTTCCCATGCCTGAATTTTTCCGGTAACATTTCTTGTAGTGTGGACCTGCTCGTGATGAATTCTTTCAGATTTTGTGTATCTGAAAAGTCTTCCTCTTAGCTTCATTTTTATATATATATTTTTTGTTTTTACTAAATATTGAGCTCTAGATTGACAGTGTCTTCTTTTCAGTACTTAAAAATATGCTTTAAAAAATGCTCCACTGTCTTCTCACTTGCATTATTTCCAAGAAGAAATCGATCTCTTTTCTTCCCCCATCATCCTTATCTTCTGTAGGTAATGTAACATTTTCTGTTTATCACTGATATTGAGCCATTTGATTATGATGCACATTGGTCTAGTTTTCTTCGGGTTTCTCACGCTTGGGGTTCATCAAGCTTCATGGAACTGTGAGTTTGCCAAATTTGGAAAATATTTAGGCATTATATTTTTGAAAAATATAAAAATTTTGAAAAACTTTTCTTTCCCTCCTTTTTAAGTTTGAACATGAGCTACATTTAACTGATGTTCTGTTTCTTCTTCTTCTTTTATTTATTTATTTATTTATTTATTTATTTATTTATTTATTTTTTATTATTTGCCCCAGGGGTACAGGTCTGTAATCATCAGGCTTACACCTTTCACAGCACTCACCATAGCACAAACCCTCTCCAATGTCCATAACCCATCCACCCTATCCTTACCCTCCCACCCCCCAGTAATCCTCAGTTTGTTTTGTGAGATTAAGAGTCTCTTATGGTTTCTCTCCTTCCCGATCCCATCTTGTTTCATTAATTTTCCCTCCCTACCCCCCACGACCCCCCACCCTGCTTCTCAAGTTCCTCATATCAGAGCTATCACACGATAATTGTCTTTCTCTGATTGACTTATTTCACTCAGCACAATACCCTCTAGTTCCATCCACATCATTGCAAATGGCATGATTTCATTTCTTTTGATAGCTGCATAGTATTCCATTGTATATATGTACCACATCTTCTTTATCCATTCATCTGTTGATGGACATGTAGGTTCTTTCCATAGTTTGGCTATTGTGGACATTGTTGTTATAAACATTCGGGTGCATGTGCCCCTGAGGATCAAAGACCCAGTTTTTTTAATGCAACATACAATTTGGATGGACATCCCTAAGAAAAAGACCAAAAGCTGAAAATAAAAATTAGGCTTAAAAGTAAATAATTATTTAAAATTAGAAATAAAAAATTAAAATTAGAAATGAATTATTACAAATTATGAAGTTTAAAAAGTTGACAAATATCACAAACATCATAAAAACCAGAAAGTTAACATAGTATGTATATTAATTGACTTATACAACTCTCCGATACCTTTAATTTTTACTTTTTTTTAAAGATTTTATTTATGTATTTAAGAGAGAAAGAGAGAGCACAAGCAGGGGGAGCAACAGGCAGAGGGAGAAGCAGGCTCCCCACTGAGCAAGGAGCCCAATGTGGGGCTCGATCCCAGGACCCTGGGATCGTGACCTGAGCTAAAGGCAGACACTTAACCAACTGAGCCACCCAGGCACCCCATAATTTTTGCATTTTTGACTGAATAATCTTAGAGATAATATCTCTTCACATGACATAATTTTCTAACATTTTCAATATAGAAAAAATAGAAAAATGATTCAGTCTTTCCTCTAGCATGTTTGATTTAAATTTGTTTCCTGTTATTGAAACATTACAAAAGTTCTTTCAGATTCACAATCCTTGGTTTGTAATGTTCTATAAATTTTAAAGATTGTTGTCAAGTTTTGGAAAACCTCTGTCAAGTTTCCCTGATATAATGAACTATAAGACTTCAGGGCATCAAGAGTTTTTGTGCTGTAATTAATATTAACTACTACTTGAATTGAGTGAGATATAAATTAGTTTGCTCTCAATGTCCTCATTGTAGAGACTTAAGTGTTATGGTATCTCTACTGATGTTAATATATCATGTGTGGCAGAAGCAAACTTCCATTTTCATTAGGCATAGATGAGAATTGAATTATCTATTTAAAATTTTACACATCCGATGATTGTCTCCATACTTTTATAAACATTTCCCCCTCATTACCCATATCCTTCTGGTGCCAGGCATGATGCATATCTACATATATGTGCTGTGTCTTCCATCCTGCATCTTTGTGTCCTGATGCCAATCAATTTGGCACAGGAGTGATAGGAGTATTTCTAGAAGCCATTCTTATACTTAGATGGCCATCAGTAACCAAATTATATTCAATTGTGATTGCAGAATATATCTCTCTGATTTCAAACTAAAGGTATTCTCTCCTTGACTTCTTGGTTGAGTCCTCCAAATGCCTGTGATTCTCTAATGTCAACTAACTCAGTGGAAGTATGGTGAAGGGGAAATCAGAATAGAAAAAGACAACCATTTATTTCTTGCAATTAAGGTATCATTTCAATTTTTTCCAAAAACAAAGAAAAAAAGGAATGACCACAAAAAAAATCACTAAGGTCCCTCTTATGTCCTTGACTATGTTTGTTCAAATGAAAAGACCTGAAGCTTAAACTTCACTGGCCTCAAAGGAAATCAAGCCCTGATGGTATTCTTCAGTTTTTTGCCCTGTTCTTCTCATTGAACCTCCATATAATTGTTGCATGATGAATTCTTCAATAATCTGCTTAATTTGTATCCATTCTTCTAAGTTCTTCTTTCCCCTCCATCCATTCTAATGCAACTGCCAAAGCAATGTTACAATACTGTGTATCCTGCATTCTTTTCTTTGATTAGATCTGTTAACGTTTACATATTGCCCATAAAATAATTTGTAAATCTTTTGTGTGAAATTCAAGCCTCTTCACGTTCAAAGCTCCTCTTCCTTCTTTCACAATTTCCTTGTGCAAAATCACTACTCCAGTTTTAGTCTTCTCTTTAATTCTCGAACACTCTCTTCACTTTTCTTTAGCTAAGAATCCTTGCTCAGGTGTACTTGTCCTGTAAACTACAATTTAATAGCACAATATTCTTGAGAGCATCCCAAATCAACCCCTTTGGGAAAGTAGTTTCTCCTTCCTCCTAACTCCTATGGTACAATCACAACAGTCGTTTTTCACTATGCATAGATGTTACTTATTTCCAGTTTGAACAATGTGAGATTTTTCTCTAACACAAATTTATAACTCTCTTAGTATTGTTAACTGTTTGCTGTCTGTGATTGCTAATGGTAATCAAATACTACATAACAATTTCATGTTATTAAATTATAACATGTTGGTACTTTTCTTATGTTCTTCTAAATCTCTTTTAAATAAACATTTGGACTTTTAAAGTATTGATGAGGAATAAAAAGGCAACAATAGCATTCAAATAATGCCTTATCTTTTTAAAAAATATTTACTAATTTATTTTAGCAAGAGAGTGCAGGGGACGGGGGTGGGGCAGAAAGAGAGCGAGAGAATCTTAAGCAGACTCAATGCTGAGCTTAGAGCCTGATGCTGGGCCCCATCCCACAACCCTGAGATCAAAACCTGAAATGAAACCAAGTCAGACACTTAACCAACTGCACCACCCAGGCTCCCCAATTAATGCCTTATCTATCAATCTTTGAAATCACATGGAAGAGGAAAAAAAACAGTAAAAATAATGCTAAACAGTAAAAATAATTGTTAAAATTAATTCAATTATTTTCACTTCAATAATGTAGTGGCATCTGACATTCAACAATTTCAGGTAAAATAAAAATCATATAGTAAATTCACCCCTAAGCATACTTTAAATTCTTCATAAATGTGTGTATACATTAAAAATCTTTACAGTAATATGCATGTATAATTATAAAATACATTGGTAACTAGGAAGCATACAATAGAATGCATATGTAAATATTTTATAGCATTTTAATTACATAAAGGAGTTATTTATTGACAGCTAAATTTATGTAAATTTAGTACCATCAGAAGCAAATCATTTGAGAGGTAGATCTGCATAAGTTAAAAAGTAAGATTCACAGGAGATCATGTCTAGGTTTGATACCTGGTCCTATTTATGTCTTGTGACTTTGACAACGTTGCTTTAATGTTCTACAGCTCAGTTCACTTATCTATACATTGGAGATAGTAATAGTATCCTATTTAATTATATTTTTATAAGTACAGTGTTGCCAAGTGTGCTTAGATCTGTGTTTGGTATACAGTTGGAATTCACTAGTGTTAATCATGATAAAATTCTAGAGTATTCCCTAAGTGTTAAGTTAGTATTGTTATTAGATAAGAACTACTATTAGAAATCTAAATAAGGCAAGATATTTGGATTCATACTCAGAGAGATAAAAACAAGGGGAAAATAAAGAAGAAGTTTAAATCTATGTTGTTAATTTGTGTGCCACCAGTTAAATGAAATTCAACTTTCACAATGATAACTGAAACTTCATATTTGCTTGATTTTTTCACATATACTGTTTTATTTCTTATTTTTCTCAAAACAAAGGACAAGTTTGGCTCTGTGTATCAAATTTTTGAATACACAACAAAAAGAAAAATAAAACAGATATAAAACCATACTGGAAGCAAAATTAAAGGTAAGGAGGGACATCTGATGATAAAATGATCAATGCAAAAGATATCAAAATTTTAAATACATATGCAAACATCACCATAATTGTAAAATATATAAAAAAGATTAATATAAACCAAAAACCGGACAAATCCACAATCACAATAGAATATTTGACACAACCTTCCATTACTAATACAATAAACAGATTAAGGCATAGTAAAAATATAAAAGATTTGAACAACAGAATCTTAAATTTGGCCTACTAACACAGGTGGAATATTGACCATATAATGGGCCATAAAGAAAATTTCTTCACATTTTTTTCATTATTTTTGTAAATTTTTATTTAAATACCAATTAACGTACAGTGTAATATTAGTTTCAAGTATAAAATATAGTGATTCAACACTTCTATACAACACCTGTTGCTCATCACAAGTGCACTTCTTAATCCCCATCACCTATTTAACCCATCCCCCTACTCACCTACCCCTTGGTAGCCATCAGTTTGTTCTCTATAGTTAAGAATCTGTTTCTTGTTTGCTTCTCTCCCTCTTTTTTTCCCCTTCATTTGTTTTGTTTCTTAAATTACACATTTCAGTGAAATTATATGGTATTTGTCTTTCTCTGACTGACTTATTTCACTTAGCATTATATTCTAGCTCCATCCATGTCATTGCATTTGGTAAGATTTTGTTCTCAGCCAACTCAGCCAATAGCTGAGTAATATTCCATTTTATATACACACCACCTTTTATTTATCCAATCATCAATCAATGGACATTTGGGCTGTTTGCATAATTTGGCTATTGTTGATAATGCTGCTATAAATATTGGGCATATGTAATTCTTCGAATTAGTATTTTTGCTTTCCTCAGATACATAGCTAGTAGTACAGTTGCTGGATCATAGGGTAGTTGTATTTTTAAATTTTGAGGAACCTCCATACTCTTTTCAAAAGTGGCAGTGCCACTTTGCAGTTCCATCAACAGTGCAAGAGGTTTCCCCTTTCTCTGCACCCTTGTCAGCACCAGTTGTTTCCTGTGTTGTTGATTATAGCCATTCTGACAGGTGTGAGGTGACATCTTATTGTGGTTTTGATGTGTATTTCCCTGATGATAAGTGATGTTGAGCATCTTTTGTGTTTTGTCTGTTGGCTATCAACATGTCTTCCTCAGAAAAATATCTATTCATGCCTTCTGCCCATTTTTTAATTGAATTATTCTTTTTTGGGATGTTGAGTTTGATAAGTTCTTTATATATTTTAGGTATTAATCTATTCAAATTTTGAAAGAACAGAATTATTGAGAGTACATCTTTAGATCACAATAAGATTAAACAAGAAAACAACTTTTTTGAAATTTTTATCTTCCAAGTTTTTATTTAAATGTCAGTTAGTTAACATACAGTGTAATACTAGTTTCAGGTGTAGGATTTGGTGATTCATCACTTACACACAACACCCAGTGCTCCTCACAACAAGTGCCCTCCTTCATACCCATCACCCATTTAACCCATCCACCTGCCCACCACCCCTCCAGCCACCCTCAGTTTATTCTCTGTAGCTACGAGTCTGTTTCATGGTTTTCATTTCTCTTTTCTCCCCCATGTTCATCTGTTACATTTCTTAAATTCCTCATATAAGTGAAATCATATGGTAATTGTCTTTATAAGAAATCAACTTAAAAGATAACAAGAAAAATTCCAAGTTCCCAGAAATTGACCCCTCCTCAGAAATTTTATTTTAAAAATTAAAGTGAGACTTGTAGCTATTGCAATGTGAATCCACTGAGCTTAATAGAAGAGATTAGGAAATGGACTCACACATACCCAGCTGCCTGATTTATGAAGAAAGTCAGAGTAAAGCAGTATGGTAGGAAAGAGATGATATTTTCAGTAAACAGTGCAAGAAGAATGGATCGCAAAAATGTATCTGTCGCCCTTCATTATACCATGCACAGAAGTCAAACGCAGTCTTAAATGTGAAAGAGAAAACAATGCTTTTAGGGGACAGCATCATTGTATCCTAGGAATAGGCAAGGAATCCTTAAATAGGACACAAAATGCGCTAACCCAAGTAGAAAAAAGTTGAAAATTTGTTCTATTTTAAAATTTTTTAAAAATGTCTTTTCTTCTAAAGCGCCAAATATTTTCTTTTTTTACATTGCAATTGTTATATCCTGTGACATTTACAAGGAAATGTTCTGCTGCAGCTCAAACAATAAACATGAAAGGGGCCTTAGTGACCCAGAATTCTTTTCTGCTCTAACATGTCAGTGAATTCAGCATGATTTTGTGATGTGAACCCTCTGAAAAACTGTCCAGCTCCAAAAGCTGGCTACCAACTTCAAAAGCAGGCTACCTTTGTCAGTTGGACTGTTCAAGAATATGTTTGAAAAAATGAGTCAAACATAATTACATAAAGAAACCATTTAATTGTTCAATTTAAAATGCAGAAATTCTGCCCATTAAAAAACACTGAGCAAAATGACAACCCACAGACTGTGAGAAGATATATATAATAAATATGTCCAAGGGTGTCTAAGAATATAAAAAGAATTCCTGCAATGAGATAAGTAGAAGACAGGTAACTCAATAGAAAACATATATACACACAGAAGGCTTGAATGGACAGTTCACCAAAGAGGATATCTAAATGACCAATCGCTACATGAAAGTCGCTCAACTTCATTTGACCCCAGGAAAATGCATACTAAAACCCCAGAGAATTCTGCTCTGTGTTCACCAGAATGGCTAAAATTACACAGATTGAAAACACCAAGTGTGTTGAGGATTTGGAGCAATTCATACACTGCTGATGGGAGCAGCAATTAGCATAAACATTCCAGAAAACTCTCTGATGCTACCTGTTACACCTAAACACATTCATCCGTCTTGTCCTACAATTCCACCCTAGGTTTGCCCTCATCAGAAATGAGGACATGTCTTTGTCAAACCTCACAACAGCAGCCCTATTTCTATTGGCTCCAAACTAGAATTTACTCAGATGCCCATGAACAGGCAGGCACACAAAGAAAATGTGGTATATTCAAAGAATTGAATATTACACAGCAGTAAGAATTAGGAATCTGTAATTAAACCCAACAGTGGGGTTGAATAACAAACATAATTTTTAGTGAAAGACTCTACACACTAAAAAATAAGTATCTTTCAACTTATGTAAAGTACAAAACAGACAAATGGCTTCCATGTTCTCAGAGATCAGCAGAGTGGTCCCGCTGTGTGTGGTGAGGGAGAGGTTGAGAGGGGCTGACTGAAACAGACAACTGGGGCTCCCCGGGGAGATAGTGCTGTGTCCTGAGCTTGGTGCTGGTTGCACACACGTCTCCACCTTCTCAATATTCATCAACCCATTTGTTTATATGCTCTTTACGCATATTAGGTTTCAATATAAAGTTTAAAAACTCAGTGTTCAAAATTCTTGATTTTTGAATTATTAAATGCATTTATAACCAAGCAGAGTGATCCTGTTGCTTCACACACGTATTTAAAAAGCTCTTAAAGGAATAATTTCCTGGATTGTGGGGAAAACAGGCCAGCACTACGTTCTTGGCAAAGTTTACTCACATTTGTCTGGGTCTTGTTTGTGAAGGCATGACTCACTCCAAGTTCTGTAAATGATTTTTAAAAGAGCTTCTATTATTTTATCTTTTGAGGGTTTATGAAATCCAGAGGATAGCACCAGTTACTGCTTTGTACATTCCAAGAACTTGAATGTGTTCCAGCAGAGAACATGCCTGGGTTTATGAAAACAAATCAAAAGCAGGTCACAGCATTAACATTCAGTGGTAATGCAGAAAGAATCAGATTCAAACTCTGACACTGCTGAGGTTTGGGGTTGATTTTTCTCTTTTGCCTTGCAAAATTTCTGATGGGCGGAGCATCTAGTATTCCCTTTAATTCCCGAGTTGTGTTTCAATTTCCTTTTGAGCAAGTGCTTTCCTGCACTAATCACATTTCTTAGAGGAAGAGAACTTGACATAGTGTGAGCACCGTCAGCTATTAAATGTACTCCTAAAAGATCCTCAAAATGAGATTTCCAGGGGAGATCATTTGGCTTATATTGTGGACTGTTTGTGTTGCACAAGGTAAGAGTAAAAAAGGAAGACTTTTTTCTATATTATAAAACATTTGCTAATATGCTTTTCATGGTGGTAATAGGAATTTGGTCTAGAAAATGTGATTTAATTACTGTTCTGTAGCTTTGTGTGTGAGTAGCTTTTGACATTGTTAAGTTTTAAAAAATGTAAGCAGTTTAAACGATGTGATTATCATGCTTTTATATAATGTAAGAACTGAAAAAATGGGTTTTTTAAAGATTTTATTTATTCATTTGAGAAAGAAATAGGCAGAGAGAGGACAAGCAGCGGAAGAAGCAGAGGGAGAGGGGGAAGCAGACTCCCCACTGAGCTGGAACCACCCCCCCACTCCCACCCCCTGGGGCTCCATCCCAGGACCTGGAGATCATGACCTAAGCCAAGGCAAACACTTAACTATCTGAACCACCCACATGCCCCTCAAAAAACGTTTTCATAAACATTTTGAAAACTGTAATATATCATAATAATTTCCCTTGAAATTATCATTTTTTTTGCTTAGAATTTTCACCAAAATGTTTTGTATGAAACTATTAAAAACCATGTGAACATATATAGAACCAGAACAGAAATTAGGTCTTGTAGACAAGCAAGCATTACTTGTATTATTAGAATGAAAATATCACATAAATTTGAAAAACTTGAACATGCAATGTTTGTAACATCTAAGTTTTTCAAAAGGGTTTTTTCCTGTGGTGTATTTGAGATACATTCTAGAAGAGCAGTCTTTGGAAGTGGTGAATATGAATGTAGAAGTTTTCTTTCTGGTATCAGTAAGACAATTACTAGGTTTGTATTAAATTGATTTCTAACATTCCTTCTCAATAGATTAAAAAGTTTCTTTGGAGGAAATTTTATTTCTAATTCATGATAGATAACTAAATTATGTGATAATATTTGACCAACATTTTTAAACCAAATTAGTTACCTAATATTCATAAATTTCCAAAACTTTTCATTAAGTCAACAAGTTTTGATTAAATACTTACTCCATGTCAGCCCCTAAGCTTTGAGAAATGTTATCAAATATAAAATCTTTCTTCTTGAGCATCTTTCAATCTAGAAAATAAAGGTAAATATATCTCTTTAATTATATCCTTTAGTCATTTCTGTAAGGTTTATTTAAATGCGTTTAATTTTTTCCTAGGATAGAGCCTTTTTTCAGTTTTGCATTCTAGTATGCTGCTGCTTGATTTTTAGCTTGGAAACCTTATGTCCAACCACCTTTTAAACTAAGAATTCCATCATTTCCCTGCACGCATAAGTATCACAGTTAGTATTCTAAAGTAAAATATTACTATATTGGCAGAGAGTTCCAGAACCCTGTTAATGTTACCAATCATAGCAAACATCTTTTTCCTTTTTTTTTTTTTAAGATTTTATTTATTTATTTAACAAACAGAGAGAACACAAGCAGGGGGAGCAGCAGAGGGAGAGGGAGAAGCAGGCTCCCCGCTCAACAGGGAGCCCAGTGAGGAATTGGATCCCAGGACCCTGGGATCATGACCTGAGCCCAAGGCAGATTCTTAACCAACTGAGTCACCAAGGCACCCCACAAACATCTTTTTCTTTACATAAGTGTTTTTTGTCTTTTCTTTAACAGGAATAGTTTCAGTCTCTCAATATTTACGTACTGTTTGCTGAGGCTACATGTAGATATCATTTGTCATGTAAAGAAGATTTGTTTTATTTCTAGTTCATGTTTAAAACTCAAGAATTGAGGGCAAGTTTAATTGAACTGTTTAAGGGCTTACAAAGTGGAATTTGAAATATTAAAATTGGGTGCTACAAAGTATGTAATAAAAAATCATAACGATTTAAACTCCTTATATAATTGATTCCAGCTGACTCGTTTCATTGTATTTTACATTTCATCAAAATGTGTTTAAATGTGATATCTGTTTCTGCTGATTGAATACAGGTTTGAATATTTTCACAATCTGCTTTATTCATCCAGGCTTGACATTTTAGCATTTCATAAATGGCCTCTGCTCTGTTTAAAGTGAACATGCCTCAAAAAATATTAGTTACTATTAAAGAGGAATAAGAGCTGATAGGAAGAATTTATTGGCCCAAGTTTCTCAGAGACCAACTACTACTTTTTTAATACATTAGGCTCTCTGCATTCCCATTCCGTTTGTATAGAAGCCGGAGTTGCTTCTTTATAAAACATCATGTTTTCAGAAGTCCCCACAGGCTGCTAAGAATCTGGTCAGATTTATGGGACAAAGATGAAAATAACAGTCCCTTAAACATAACACATACTCTGAAATTAGCCACAGCCCAGAAATTAATGGCTTAAATTTATTTATTTGACAAACAGAGAAAGCCCAGAAATTCCTGTGACTAAATTAAAACCTAGTGATTAATTAAAACCAAGTACTCACTGGCTATTTTGTGTGGAGAGATATGTGTGTTCTCTAATTCTGGATATTTAAAGGGCAAAAAAGTACTTTCAGGACTTAAAATATATTATAGATCAAAGCTAGAGAGATTTCCTACTATCAGAAAGAGGAGGGAAAAAAATTTTATATATTGTTTCAAGTACAAGATGGTTTCAAATTTGAGTTAACCCTAAAATGGAAAAGATAATTGACATTATAAGTCATAAGAATTCATTCTAAAATATCTTCTTTTATGGGGATATGTGTGAATGTAATACACAGTTATCTAACCCAGAAAACTTAAGGTAGTGGTTTTTAATCCAAAATTCTATGTTTCAATTCCAATATCAAAATAAGATTTCACCTTCTTCCTTCACCAAAACCCCCCACTTTCAGAGATAGTTGTGTGGTGTTTGCCTATAGAGTGTGCTTTAAAGTTGTGCAATGACCCAACTGCCTTCAATAAACTCTCTTCTTCAAAAATTTGATATCATCAGGTTCAACAAACCTGAACTTTATGTGGAATGACAAATACTCTGAATATATACATTAGGAGTGTTAAAGCTAGTATTAGTCACAGCAGTTCACTGTGAATTATTATAAGTTGATAACTTCCCTGTAGCATTTTAGTGAGGAAAGGTAGAAAGGGATGATGAGGGTGAAGAACTGGACTAAGCAAGTCTGGGACGTGGGGTATTCCCGGAGAGGGGAGATCCGATGGGGAAGTGTGCCCATGAGCCCCATAAGAAGGGTCAGAGCAGATGCCCCGGAATGTCATGAGAGGGGGAGGTCAGCCAAAACAAGCCTTGTTTACTTTAAGGGTAGGCATATCCGGAGAATGCTCATGCTACTTTTCCACCTGCAGGTAATATTCAAGTAGAACTGAATTATTGAGTATTGCTGAAATTATTCTTAGCCAGAAGTAAGCTTCCAAATGATACACAAATTAGTAGAGTCTTCATTTTTGGCCTTTGATTATTACTAGGGCTTGAGCCAAAGTCTAAATCGATCCACTTTTCTTTGCACAATCCCTGATTGTTCAATAGCCTTTGCACTTTTCCTTCTTCCCAGCAATGCCTCCCCCATCCTCACCCACACACCATTCCCCCCCACCTGCCCAGGCCTCTGAGATTCTTGCCAACCAATCTCTCCTGTGCTCACTTAATCCATTTAACAACTTTAACTGGTTTCAGAATATGGTGCATAAAAAGGACATGAAGTAATGGGGATGGGACAGTGTTAACATTTCAGCTTAAAATTATAAGGAAACATTATAAAAACGGCTCAGAGAAATTAAATAGAAGAGAAAAAAATCACAAAAATAACAGAAAGAGAGGGGTAAAAAGATTTGACAGAGCACTTTTATTTGTTTTGACATTTTAACTGAGCACACCAAGTTTCTCAAAACTTTTGACCAAAAATGTAATAGACAGAAAAGTGGTTACTGAAATGTTCATTTCATAGACTCCCAAAAGTTTTTATTTTTTTGAACTAAACTAAAACAATTCTTGACTTCAAAATTATAAATTCAAATTTAGGACATGTGGACAAGATGCTCAATGGAATTTACAGATATCAGAATTCCTTGAGTTCATGCATTAGAGCTTTAAGGTCACTAAACATTTGTTTCCAAGTCTTATCTTTTACATTTGCTACCATCCACTATGCTCTTTCCTGAGGTTACCTATAATCTGCAGATATAATGGAAAGGCTCCATGAGAGTTCCCTAGACACCCATTCATTTTTTCATTCATTTCCTTGTTCATCCAATGCTCATCTTTTGAGTGACCATTAAGTGTCAGGACCTATGACTAGCATTTTCCAAAAGGCCATTTAGTGGGGAAAACAAAAGGAATGGTTATTGTATTTTATTAACATTCTGTATTTTATCATATATAAAGAATTGTGATGGAGATAAGCAAAAGAGAGACTACAGGATCGTTTAGAGGAGGCAAGAAACCCAAATAGGAATGAGAGGATGGAGTGGGATAGGCTTGAAGAGTTGATTTGTAAGAGCTGGAATGAAGAGAAGAAAATAGGTCAAGGTCATGATGGCATCTTGGGTAGGCTTTGAAGTTTGAATAGGAGATAACAAGATAATGATGACAGGGAGGAGGACATTTAAGACTGAGGAAACACCAACTGGTATACAAAAGACTAACAAGTAGATCTGCAAAAATGGAGGCTTGAAATCAGCCCCCACATTTCTAAATCTTCCATCAATGGCATTTCCACAAGTGATGCAGGTGAAATTGGGTATAACGTGTGTTGTTTTCCTTCTTTTTCTTTTTCAATACTTACCCTTCAAGATTGTGAGATTTATTAATCTCTTATTAATAATGAGAATTATTCAGATGCCAAATCATTCCTGCTACAGAGTTTTCAAAGATCCTCAATTAATGTCACCCTCTGACTCAGCTCCATTTTGCAGCAACCAGTCAGTAGAGACTAACAGCTTATTTTAAGAAGCCACCATTTTGACTTGAACAATAATTGGCATTAAGTATTAGGGATCCAAATACTGCACATTCCAAGAAACTTGATTTCAGTGATGTATTCAAGCTGTATCCTGAGAGTAACTTGTTTCAATCCTACTTATTGCATACTTGTTTTCTGCCTGATTTCTTTTAGCTATTACCTCTTCTCCCATTTGCTTTTTGTAACCCTGGAATTATCTTCATGGTCTTTGCACTGTTAAAATTTCAAGAAGAAATTGCATAATCATATTTCTAAATTTTAAAAATATCATTTTCTATCTTCAAATGTCTTAATAATGCAATATAATCTCTGTTTTTTTTTTCTATTTATTTTTCAAAACATCATTTGTGGGCACCTGAATAGCTCAGTCAGTTAAGCAACCACCTCTTGATTTCAGCTCAGGTCATGATCTCAGGGTCATGGGATCAAGCCCTGAAGAGTGCTCTGCAGTCAGTACAGAGGGCTTGAGATGCTCACCTCCCTCTGCCTCTTCCCCCCCACCCCCACCACTTGGGTGTGCATACACGTATGCTCTCTCTTATAAATAAATAAAACCTTTTTAAAAATTAAAATAAAAAATAAAAACATTGAAACTAATATTTTCTTTGTATGGATATGTATATTATTTGCCAAATACTTTTAATTATTCTCATGTTTTTTGTAAAATACTTTGAATATGTTTTATTTTGAAAAGCTAATTGGATCATATCGTATATATGCACATATAACTAATATGCATATATACCAGTAAGAAGTTGGGAAAGAAATTTAACATAAAATATCTACTTTTGCTATTTCCATTTTGTCCATTTGATTTATTTTTTCTAAATTGATTTTTAGTTTTGCTTTATAATATATTCTAATATCTACTAAATTTAAAATTAGGCTAGCTGAAAGACAGTATCTCCTGTTCTTTTTTTCCCAAAATTATTTTAGAAAAACAGAATAATTGTATGAAGAGACCAACTTTAATCTACCAAAGCTACCTGGTACACACTTGATTAAGGTTTTCTTAAATATATAATTTTATCATGATTTATTTCATTTGATTAAGAATACTTATCAAATAATAGTTTGTAGATATACTGATTTAAAAACAAGTAATTAGCTCTCTTTTATATGTTAGTAATACCCCTTTAAAATTTGAAACTGGAAATATTAAGTAAATGATGATTATTAAATTATCAAGGATATTTGTTTTTAACTTTAAGCAATTTTTTGTAACTATGTCCCTCAAATAAAAGCAAAACGAATCCTATTCCTTTTTTTTTTTTAAGATTTTATTTATTCATTTGACACAGATAGAGAGATTACAAGTCAGCAGAGAGGCAGGCAGAGAGAGAGGAGAGAGGAGGAAGCAGGCTCCCTGCTGAGCAGAGAGCCCGATGTGGGCCTCGATCCCAGGACCCTGGGATCATGACCTGAGCCGAAGGCAGCGGCTTTAACCCACTGAGCCACCCAGGTGCCCACGAATCCTATTCCTATCCAATAAGCAAATCTATTCACACTCTTATTTGTGGACAGAATAATTTTAAACTACAAAATCAGGCCAAAAGAATAAAAAGTTCACCCAAGTAGTGTTTTATAAAAAATTTTTTTTAAAAATTTAACTGGCATTTAAGTGACTACATAAGCACATAAGTTGAAATATTTGTTGTTTAAACCTAAGTAATATGTAAGACATAAGAAAGCTCAGTTCACTCATTAACTTAGAACTTGAAGAGTTCAAAAAAACTTGAGAAGATTAAAAAAAATAAAATCATCAGCTAAGTCTTCCCTTAAAATATTTGTATGCCTTTGAAATATGTTTAGATTACCTATTTAATAAGCCTGCTGCCCTTTTCTTCAACAACTGCCAATTTAATTCAAGCAAATGTGGTTGCTGTACATTCAAGCCGACAGTTTGACTACATGGACTAGAATCACTCTTTTTGTCTAATTAAAAAAAAAATTTTGAGAAGGCAGTTTTCTTAAACTTGACCTTTTTTGGTCAATTCAGACAAACAAAAGTCATGTTTCCTAAGATATGCCTAATTCCTGTTAGAACTCAAGGTAGTGAATCATTTAAATACTTTATTATGCCCATGAGCTGATAATGCTCAGCATATTGAAGATTAGAACCAAAGTGGACAGCAGGTGAATTTGAGGTTAGAGGCTCTGAGTATTACTGAAAACCGCTCCTTCTGTAAAACAGGATGGAGATAGTCAGGGAGCTTACATTTTGATGGCAGGATAGATGAAATCTACCATGAATCATGAACTATGTTGGGAAGGAGGTAGAGTAGGGGCTGAGGGAAAGTGACAGAGATGGGTGGTGCGGTAAGAGCCTTAGCTGGGCTGGTTTTAAGTGGGTCACTCTGAGGAAATAATATTTGAGCAGAACCTGAAAGGTGACACAAAGGCAACCACCAAAGGTCTCTGGTGCAAGTGTTCCAGGAGAGAAAACCACCAAGAGACCTACAGGAAAAAAATACATTTGAGATGCTGGACAAAATAGGAACAAACCAGGGAGGCTTTGGTGCGATGAGTATGTGGTAGAGGAGACAAGATGATATCAGAGAGAATGGCCAGTAAGAGCCAGATGGGGGGTTCCAGGGCAAGGTAAGGAGTTTGGAATGCCTTACAAGTTAAAGGGAAAGTCACCAAGGAATTTTAAACACAGGCATGGCATGACCAATTTTGCCAAAACTCTTGTGTGGCCCTGTGGAGAATGGGAGGATGGAGGCTTGGAGACTAGTTAGCAGGCTGTTTCATAGTCAAGGTGGCAAATGACAGTAATGAGAACTAAGAGTTTGGAGATGGCAGTAGAAAGATGGACAAATGGAGAAGGGGATGGTGATACCGTTTTCTTACAGTCAAGAGATGCCATTTAAAATTCATGGAGGAAGCACCAGAATCTTAAGAATTGCTTGAAGTAAAAAGGGTAATTGATATGAGAACTCTTTCTCTATAGTAAACATATCTAACAGTAAATATTGTGAGAAGGTGGTAGGAAGATGATGTCAAAGAGATATATCCTTGTCTTTTATATCTGGTTGCTAAAAGCAGTTAACTAAATTTGAAAAATCAATAATTATCTTGAAATATAACCAAGAGGAAATGCATTTGGTTCAGGCTAGCTAATGGGTTGACCCTGTGTGTATGTGTCTGGGTATTGATTAATGTTTGTGGACGGATTACTCCTTTGGTAGGTTTGTTACTTTTTAAAAAAATATTTTAGAGGAACCTGGGTGGCACAGTCGCTTAAAAGCCTTACTCTTGGTTTGAACTCAGGTCATGATCTCAGGGTCCTGAGACCAAGCCCTCTGTCGGGCTCAGAGCTCAGTGCAGAGTCAGCTTAAAACTCTGTCTTTCTCTTCCTTGGCCCTTCCCCTTCCCGATCTGTCCCCTCCCCATCCTATGCAAGCTTGTGCTCCTGCCCTCTCTCTCTCAAATAAATCCTTTAAAAAATAATAATTTAAATTGAGTAAATCAATCAAAAAAATCTTTATTACTCTTCTCTTGCATTAACTTAATAGGATAGGAACTAATTCTATCAAAATGTTAATACATTAGTGAAAAATAGTTCTGTACTCACAACATAGCAACCATGTTCGAAATGTAATTTATTTTTCTAGTACTCCGAATGCCATGAAGTGGATCTGAATTTCTAAACTGAAAAACACACATATTAGCCTGTAATTAAGCATAAAATTTTCATATGAAAACATGAACACTAAATTTAAAACTAACAACTACAAAAAAAATCTGGCTTTTGTCGGGGGACAGAAATGCCAGGAGTGGGGAGTTGGTGTTGTTTTATGATAGGGCATCAGCACCACCTAGTGGAGAAAAAGTATGTTTACTTAAATTCTAAGAATCAAAACTATATTGTGGAATCATTTATTAAAAGTTCCCTAATATAAATGTGCTAAAAATTTCAAAACTAAAACTAAAATTTCAGGACTACAACTAAAATTTCAAAGAAAAATGACTGTATATGAAATTCAACACAGGTGTTATTTACTACACAAAAATACAGTTTGATATGGCGCTTCTATGAAATGTTAAACATTTTCGTAATGAATATGTTCCATGATGGGATTCACCTCAGTTGGTTATTTGCCCCTTGCCTTTTAAACAGAAATTCTAGAATGGAATGTTAAACCATTGTCATAAAACCAAGTAAAGAAAGGAGTTTAGTAATTAAAGTAATCCTAGTAAATATGTATGGTGATAAGTATCATCGAATTTCCCACTTTTATTCTTAGTTTAAATTCAGTTAGCCAACATATAGTACATCATTATTGTTCATTGATTCATAAGTTGCATATAACAGCCACTGACCATCACATCACATGCCCTCCTTAATGCCCATCACCCAGTTACCCCATCTCCCCACCCACTTCCCTTCTGTAACCCTCAATTTGTTTCCCAGAGTCAAGAGCCTCTCATGGTTTGTTTCCCTCTCTGATTCTTTCCAATTCAGTTTTCCCTCCCTTCCCCTATGGTCCTCTGCACTATTTCTTATATCCCACATATGAATGAAGCTATATGATAATTGTCTTTCTCTGATTGACTTATTTCACTTACGGTAATACCCTGCAGTTCCATCCATGTCTATGTAAATGGTAGATATTCATCCTTTCTAATGGCTGAGTAATATTCCATTGTATATATAAACCACATCTTCTTTATTCATTAATCTGTTGAAGGACATCTCGGCTCCTTCCACAGTTTGGCCATTGTAGATATTGCTTCTATGAACATTAGGGTGCAGGTGCCCCTTCTTTTCACTACATCTGTGTTTGGGGGGTAAATAACCAGTAGTGCAACTGCCAGGTTGTAGGGAAGTTCTATTTTTAACATCTTGAGGAACCTCCATACTGTTTTCCACAGTGGCTGCACCAGCTTGCATTCCCACCAACAGTGTAAGAGGGTTCCCTTTTCCTCACATCCTCACCAACACTGTTGTTTCCCGTGTTGTTAATTTTAGCCATTCTGACAGGTGTGAGATGATATCTCATTGTGGTTTTGATTTGTATTTCTCTGATGATGAGTGAACATCTTTTTAAGTGTCTGGTAGCCATCTTTATGTCTTCTTCAGAAAAATGTCTATTCGTGTCTTCTGCCCATTTCTTGATCGGATTATTCGTTCCTTGGGTGTTGAGTTTGATAAGTTCTTTATATATTTTGGATGCTAACCCTTTATCAGATATGTTATTTGCAAATATATTTTCCCATTCTGAAGGTAGCCTTTTAGTTCTGTTGATAGTTTTCTTCACTGTGCAGAGTGAGGTCCCAATATTTCATTTTTTCTTTTGTTTCCCTTGCCTCTGGAGATGTGTCTAGTAAGAAGATGCTAGGTCAAAGTGGTCAAAGAGGTTGCTGCCTGTGTTCTCTAGGATTTTGGTGGTTTCCTGTCTCATATTTAGGTTTTTCATCAATTTTGAATTTATTTTTGTGTATGGTGAAAGAAAGTGGTCCAGTTTTACTCTTTGGCATGTGGCTGTCCAGTGTTCCCAACCATTTGTTGAAGAGACTCTCTTTTTTCCACTGGATATTCTTTTCTGTTTTGTCCAAGATTGATCTTATATTTGTGGGTCCATTTCTGGGTTTTATTTTGTTCCATCGATTGATCTATGTATCTGTTTTTGTACCAGTACTAAACTGTATAGATGACTGCAGGTTTGTAATATAGCCCGAAGTCCAGAATCGTGATGTGTCCAACTTCACTTTTCTTTTTCAACATTCCTTTGACTTTTTGAGGTCTTTTGTGGTACCATGCAAATTTTAGGATAGGTTGTCCTAGCTCTGTTAAAAATGCTGGTGGTATTTTGATAGGGATTGCATTAAATGTGTAGATTGCTTTGGGTAGTATAAACATCTTAACAATATTTGTTTTTCCAATCCATGAGTATGGAATGTTTTTCCAATTTTTTGTGTCATCTTCAGGTTCTTTCATCAATGTTCTATAGTTTTTCAGAGTACAGATCTTTTACCTCTTTGGTTAGGTTTATTCTTAGGTATCAGATGGGTTTTGGTGCAGTTATAAATGAGATCAATTCTTTGATTTCTCTTTCTGCTACTTCATTATTGGTATATTGAAATGCAAGAGATTTCTGTATGTTAACTTTGTATCTTGCAATTTCATCTTGTATCTTGAATCATGTATCATTTCTAGCAATTTTTTAGTGGAGTCTGAAGGGTTTTCTACATAAAGTATCATATCATCTGCAAATAGTGAAAGTTTGCCTTCTTCCTTCCCAATTTGAATGCCTTTTATTTCTTTTTGTTGTCAGTTTGCTGAAAGCTATGATTTCTAGTACTATGTTGAATAACAATGGTGAGAGTGGACATTCCTGTCTTGTTCCCGGTGGTAGAGGAAAAGCTCTCAGTTTTTCTCCATTGAGAATTATATTACCTGTGGGTCATTCATATACAGCCTTTATGATGTTGCGATACATTCCCTCTATCCCTAGTTTGTTGAGGGTTTTTATCAAGAATGGATACCGTACATTGTCAAGTGCTTATTCTTAGATAAAATGCTAGGACCGAGGAATTCATCCCAAAAGAAAGAACAAGGAAAGGTCACAGAGGAGGGAAATGGAGCCAACCCTCTCCCTTGCCCCTGGAAAGAGGAGTTTATGCGCACTGCTGTCTGGGAAGCCCTCGCAACAGAGGGCACAGTCTCCCCTCACATGTTCCAGGTGTCCCTCAGATCCTGCCTTCACCCTGACTGTGTCTGGGCCGTCTGCCTGCCCAGCAGCGCAGTGCACCCGTGTTCTATCCCAGGCAGGCCAGCTGAGTTTTAGAACTCAAAACTTTAGGGACCCGGCCTGGTGCAGACCCATGCTGGTCCTCTGCGGAGGGTCTCTCCATGCTGGGACTGAGGCAGGTTTGTCCCAGAAGGGCAGTTGCACCAAAGCACAAGGGCATGGAGTTTGGGGCAAAGTGCATCAAAGAACTGGTGTCTTGGGAAATGGTTCCTGTCAGCTCTTTTTTCTCCAAGAGAGACAAGGTCACCTCTCCCAGATGTGCTTCAGGATGAGGGAAGGGTCTCTCCCAGGACATCCCAGGGGATCCTCAGAATGCATCTTCTGCCCCCAGGCCACCCGCCCTCCTTCTCCACGGGAACACTGCAGACTGCAGCGCCCTCAGGGCTCCGCAATGGCCTCTAGTCTTTGAGCCCACTGGTTGTAACTCACCCAAACCAGCCCCTCTCATTTTCCCAGTCAATGTCTTTGGGGAAGTGTTTCCCTTGTGCAATCCCCTGTGCCCTCCTCTCTCTCTCTCATTCCCTCTCTCCTTCTCGTGTCTCTCTCTAAAAACCAGGGCTCCCCTCCACAGCGCCTGTGATCCATTTCTCCCCCAACTCCTGTCGCCGCACCCCCCACCTTCCTTGGTGTGGCCCCTTCTCTGCCCCTAGTTGTGCAGTTTGTTCCATCAGTCTGCAGATCGATCTCGTGGGTGTTCAGGATGATTTGGTATTTATCTAGCTGTGGGTAAGGGATGAGACAAGCCTGTGGTCCTCCTACCAGCCTGCCGTCTTAGCTCCTCCTGTAGTCGTTCTAATAGCAAGGGTATGTATACCTAAATTAAGCAGCAGGCAGTATTCAAAGTATTAGCAATTATGATCAGTAGGCATGAGCTTCCTATTAACATCCTGTGATTTCTTTAGATGTCACTTAGTTAATTTTTCGCAAAATAAAAATCATACTCTATATCAGAATCTGTTATTTAAATACATTTATTGTGAGATATAATATGTAAGAGTGAAAAAAATATGAATGTACTGTATTACAAATATAACAAATCACCCGTCTCAACAAGTAAAACATTCCCAACATCCCAGAAAATCCCAGTGGGTTTCTATTATGTCAATAGCCCTACCTTTCCTCTAGAAGAAAACGTTACCTTAATATTTCTGGTAATAACATTTTTGCTCTTTAACAGCTTCACAGCCTATGTACACATCCCTAATATATATGTTCGTTCTTGAATTTTATATAGCTGAAATCATCCTGTAATACCAATGTACCTATGTGTCTTTTTATTTCATGATTATTATTTTATCTTTTCATGCCATTTTGTAACATTGGTGTACTATTTGATTGCACAAACATACCATAATTTTTTATCCAGTCAACTATTGATAGGTATTGTGAAGTTGTTTCCATTTTTGGCTATTAAAAATTATATTCTATAAATATCACCACACATGAAACCTGGTTGACATGTGTATTAGTTTCTCAGTGACATATTCTTAGGAGTAAAACTGCTAAGTAATAAGCAATGCATATTTTCAACTTCACTACAAGTTGCTAAACTCTTTCCTATTGTGGTGGTTCCCATTTTCCATTGTACCAACGGTCCCTAATGCTCCATATTATTTCCAAATAGCAGGATTTTTAGATTTTCTAAATTTCTGCGAATGTCATGTTGTTTTATTCATGGTTTATTATGGTTTCCATTTTCATTTTCATTTTCAGTTTGAGCAATTTTTCATCAGTTTATTGATCACTTGCATTTTCTCTTTGGAGAAATACTTGTTTAGATCCTTCACCATTATCCTTTTTTTTCCCCACTAGCTTTTTCAAGTATTAATAGCAAAGCTGTTTCTCCTTGCATGTTTTGTGGAAATGGCTGATGAAGCTAACTAGTTCTATAAACAGAGGCGAGAGGGGTTTTTAACGTATTTTTCTTATTGGGCTGTTGAGGTTTGTTTTGTTTTGTTCTAAAGATTTTATTTTTTTAAGTAATCTCTACACACAATATAGGGCTCAATCTCACAGCCCCGAGATCAAAAGTCATCTGCTCTACCAACTGAACCAGCCAGGCCCCCAAGAACTCGAGGTTTTTAAAATCTCCTGTTAATAGCAAGATCCTGTCTCCTGAATGTTTGCAGCTTCTTCCCACTAAGGAGAAGAGCTGAAAATCTGTCCAGAGCCAGATACCTTCCTGCACTACCTGAGGTCACAGTGCAGGGATTTTGTGGACAGGGCTCCCAGATGTAGAGTTTAGGAATTCTGCTTCAGTATCATCCCACAAATTTTGATATATAACATATTTTCATTAATGTTTATTTCAAATTATTTTCTAATATGTATTGTGATTTCTTCTTAACCCATGAGTGATTTAGAAGTGTTGCTTAACTTTTGAGATTTTTCCAGTTATTTTCTGTATAAGGTGTGTACTTAGAGTGATTTCAATCTTTTGAAATTTGTTGAGCCTTGCTTATAGTCTATTTGGGTGAATATTCAATGTGCACTTGGAATGAATCTGTAGCTGCAGCTGCTAAAGGTTGCATTCTATCCCTATATAAAAGGTCGATTTGGTCAATAGTCTTCATATATTTGGGGAACCTGGGTTGCTCTCTTGGTTAAGTGTCTGACTGTTGATTTCAGCTCAGGTCATGATCTGAGTCATGAGACTGAGCTCCACATTGTGTTCCATGCTGAGCATGCAGCTTGCTTAGGATTCTTGCTTGGGATTCTTTTTCCCTCTCCCCTCCTCCTTCCACTCACTACCTCTCTCTCTCTCTCTCTCTCTCTCTTAAAAAAAATAATGTTCATAATTTCTCTCTCTCTCTCTCTCTCTCTCTCTCTCTCTCTCTCTCTCTCTCTCTCTCTTAAAAAAAATAATGTTCATAATTTCTTTTTTTTT
>LNAC01000043.1:628761-739667 GCA_002007465.1 Ailurus styani
GAATTTAACTTTGAACGACTGAAGAATCATGGGGGAAAAGCCGTGAATTCTCTGCGTTGCTTTCCCCTAGCTCCGGAGTTCCACAATTCTCAGCAATCTTGAACTTGACTTTGGATGGTTTTTTTTTCTTCCTGGTCTTCTGGGGGAGGGGCCTGTTGCTGTGATTCTCAAGTGTCTCTGCCCGAGGCGGATTCCCACCGCCCTCGCCAGGGGCCAGGCTAAGTAATCAGCTCCGGTTCGCTCTCGGGAGCTTTTGTTCCCTAAATGCTTTCCATACGGCTTTGGAGGACAGGACTGAAAATGGCGGCTCCCAGTCTCCAACCCAGAGGAGCCGAGACCTTGGGGCCTCAGTCCTCAGTGCGCCTCAGAGAAAAGCAGTCCCTCCCGTCTCCTGGTCTCCAGCCGCTCTCCAAGCTCCCCCGGCCTGTGACTGAGTGTCTCTGTCTCTGGCGCGGCCCCATTTAGAATCTCCGAACCCAGCAGATTCCTGCAGCCGCTCCCACACCGCTGCTCCCGGAGGAGGAAGGTGAGTCTCTCCGGGTCTGCCGCCCGTGGGGTCCCCACTCACAGAGCCGTGGCCCGGCTGCGCTTCAGATCACAGCCCAAGGTAACCCTGACCTGAGAGACACCTCAGCTCAGTTCCGTCTCTCCCACCGGCTTCTCTCTGAGACCTGGGAGCTTGGTCGCACTCAGACACCCCTGGTCTTTTTGTGTCCCCATAGGTCCTGAGACCACACTGGCCCTGCAGGGGCTTCACCCCCCGCTTGGCCTCTGGGGCAACGTCCCTCAGTGGAGCCGACTTCTAACAGTTCCGAGTCTGTGCTCCGCTGATCGCTCCCTTGCCGGCAGCCGGCCCTCCCCCCGGGTCTATCTTCCCGTCGCCTCAGATTCACTTCTCCGCACGTCCTACCTTCCAGAAAGTGGTCGATTTTCTGTTCCTAGAATTGCTGCTCTTCTTCTCTTCGACCTCAGGTAGAAGTTGTAGGTGTTCAGAATAGTTTGATAGCTCTCTGGGTGAATTCCTGGGACCTGATGATAATCAGTCTCTTACCCCTCCGCCATCTTGCCCTGACTCCTGTTCATAATTTCTATATCCTTATTTGTCCATCTGCTTTTTCTTTATCAAATACTTGGAGAAGTGTATTTAAATCTCAAGCTAAGAGGATGGATTTGTTTACTTCTTTTATTTCTGTTATATCTTAAAGACATATTATTAGGTTTATGTACAGTTGTATGCTGGCAAATGTGTAACAATCAACTATACAAATAAAAAAAAGAGTCTTAATTTGTAGAATTTGCCAATACCCATGGTGTAAATACTCATGATATGGCCAATTTCAAGTTACCAGTGCGACATCACTGAATACTGTATTGGGAAGAGATGCTTATAATTATCTCCTGTGAGTTGGTATGAGCCAATTCCAGCAATCATTCCAAATATTCATACACATTTAGAGTTATTACATCTTCCTGTTCAAGTAGTTCTTTTATTATTTTGAAAAGGCCCTCTTTTATCTAGCAATACTTTCTGCCTTAAATTATTTGGCTGATATTAATATATTTACCCTGTCTTTTTTGGCTAATATTTTCATAGAATATTAGTTTTCCTCATTTACTTTCAAATTATCTGTCCCATTTTTTTCAAGATTTATTTATTTATTTGAGAAAGAGACCCTGAGCAGGGGAAGGGGCAGAGGGAGAAAATATCCAAACAGACTCCTGCTGAGCAGGGAGCCCAATAGAGTGCTTGACCCCAGGAGCCATGAGATCAGGTCCTGAGCTGAATCCAAGAGTCAGAGGCTTAACCAACTGAGCCACCCACGAGCCCAGGTTCCATTTTATCAAAACATATACGTTTTATTTTCTGTTTTTCTCCAGTCGGTGTTTATACTTTAATTGGAGTGGTGAATCCATTTACGTTTATTGTAATTACTGATACAGTTAAACTCAAGTCTAACATATTGCTGTTTATTTTTTGTGTCATCTCTTCTTTGTTCTTCTATTCCACCTTTCCTGCCTTTTTAAAATATTAATCAAATATTCTTTACTACCTCACTATGTCATTTCTATTAGTTATATAATTCTTAATATTAATATTTTATAATAAGCATACTCAAATTATTACAGCCCACCCTTAATCAATATTCTCACTACATTCTAAATTATGTAAACATTAAAACTGTTTAATTTCATGTTATCTCTTGACATTTTTGTTATTATTTTTGTGTATTATACTCCTGAATTTTTTTTTGCAAGCACTATAAGGCACCAGTACTGATTTTAAGTGAAGTCTTTTTGAAATTTTGTTAAAATATATGTAGCACATTATTTATTTTTTATCAGTAGTCTTTTTATTAACCCATATATTTATTTTCTTCAGTCCTGTTCATCTACTATTACCCTTTTTGTTTACATATGGGATCATTTTCCTTCAGCCTAGAAAGTTTTAGTGGGGTTTATTGTAGTGTCAGTCTGCTGACTGACAGAATTATCTCTGCTTTTGGTTTGTTTGAGAATGTGATTCTATTCTCCTTCATTTTGCAGTATGTTTTTCCTGGTTTAGTTCTCTGTTGCCATTTATTTTTCAGCAGTTTTGAAATGCCAGGACACTGTCTTCATGCCTTAGTTGTTACTGTTACAAACATACAGTTATTTTTACCATTCTCCTAAAAGTGTGTGTTCTTTTCTCTGTCTGCTTTTAAGATTTTACTTTGACCTTTGGTTTTCAGGAAAGCCTCAGTATAGTTTTTCTTTGTATTTACCCTTTTGGTTTGTTGTGGGTTTTTTGTTTTTTGTTTTTCTTGTTTTGTTTTGTTTTGTCTTGTTTTTGAGCTTTGGAATCTGACAGTTGATTTTTTTCATCAATTTTGGAAAGCTTTGAGCTATTTTTTCTTCAAATATTTCTGTCTTTTCTCTAGTTTTGGAATTTTATTTAGACATGCACATATTACTGGATCTGCTCCACACATTTCTTATACTCTCATTTGTTATTCGTGTTTTCTACACTTTTATCTTTCTGTATTCATTTTGGATAATTCTACATCAATCTTCTTCAGATTTAATACATTTGTGTTCTGCTATCTCCATTTGGTTCTTAAGACCATCCAATACATCCTTATTTTGGATATTTACTTTGTAATTTTAGTATAACACATGATTATTTTTAGAGCACCAATTTTCTTTTGAATATCTTTGTCTTTTTACTCATTTCATCTATTATTTTCCTGTATTTCCTTTAACATACTTAAAACAGCTATTTTAAAGAAACTTGACACTAATTCCAACATCTGGATCTGAATGTCTGCTTCTATGAACCATTTATTTTTGCTTTATCTCTTGATCACATTTTTCGCTCCTTTATGTGTCTTTTAATTTTTATCCAAAGCTATACATTTCATATGAAATAAATGTAATGATAATGTTTATATTATTTACCTCCCATTGACAAGTGTTTGCTCTTTCTTAATCTAATGAAGAAGCGAACTCAGATGGGTCTGAGTTGCACTTCTATATTGAGGTAGTCCACTTCTGATTTCAAAAGTCTCAAAGTAGAGAGCTTCTTGGCTTTTTATCAAGTACCTGGTTGGTCTCTTCTTCCACCATCCCAGAACACTCTGAGAGATTTATCCTGCTTTTCTGATCTTTTGACCTCTGCTTTTAAATCTCACCCTGAGTGACTTTCAAATATGTCAACTCTCTTGATGAGGAGTCAGTTGTGTATTTGAAGCAAGATCCTTTTCTAATTGGGACTTTTCCTATGAGACTATAGGTACTTCCACTACACTCTCAAGACACTACTTAGGCTCCAGCAGAGCATCCTCATTCTGCAGGGATTCAGAATTTTTCATGTTAGACATGACTCTAAAAGTTTGTCTCATTTTTCTTTTCCTCATCACGTTCCTTCATTCAGGCAAAGCCTGATCTTCAATCCATACCCAGAGCTGGCAAATATGACCAGATAAGGAATGGCCAAAAACTGTATTTTTGCATTAAAACAGGCCCTTCTCACTTTGGTTTAGTTCATTTAATCCTTTTTCTCCTCACAGTTTCCAGTTTCTTTCAACACACACACGCACACACACTAGTTTGTTGTTTTCCAATTTGCAGTAGGAATGTTCTGCTCCATCCTATTCCATCGTATTTGGAATGATCCCATTCAAGTTTGTATCATCTCGCCACACTTTGTTTTTCTAAATAGAATTTACCTACCTGTAATGCATATCATACATTTATTTAATTATTTATTTAATAACTAACTTCCCTAGTAGAATGGAAATATTTGAGAACAGGTACTTTGTCTCTTTTAAAATTGATTGTTTTACCTTCAGAACTTAGAATGGTGCCTAGGATGTATTTTCCGAATCAATGAGTGAATAGTAGAATGAGGTGCAGCAGTTAAGAATAATGTATAAAATATCTCCTCATACTCCCTGGCTAAGAGGTCAGAGGTGGCAAATGTTCCCTTATGTACATTTTAAAACTTTCCATTTGTACCTAAATTTCAGCTGGCAGATATTGTTAATAATCTCACCTTTGATGACTTCTGTGTGTGTTGGACCTGTGTTCCCAAAGCATAAGTCACTTCTAGCTTTCTACAGTGGATGTCTCTATTTTTCCACAATCTTCATGAAGTGGCATGCACTTGCAGCTTCTCAATTTATTTTTATGTCTAATGTAGTGATAAAATAATAAATAGAATCACTATTTTGATTAAAAACTATAGTAAAGGAAAACTATTTCTATGGAAAGCTATTTTTACAAATTTATGTTGATTCAATTTCTGTAAGGTAAAAAAATATATCTTACATATTTTAAGACATACTTTTGGATGGACATGTAACAACATAGGTATTTTTAAAAGCAAAAATAACCTAAACATATTGTAAATTTAAATAAGCACTTTAAGCACTTACTTTGTTTTTATTGTTTATAGATTGCAAAGAACCCCCTCCAAGAAAACAAACTGAAGTTTTGTCAGGTGTCTGGACTGCACAGTCATACCCAGAGGGCACTCGGGCTACATATAAATGCCGACCTGGATTTAGAACTCTTGGAGCTATTATAATGGAATGCAAGAATGGAGAATGGGAGGCTCTTAATCCATTGAGGATATGTCGGGGTAAATAATTCATACATTTATGAAACTTGTGAAAACTTTAGTTATGAAAATCCTGAATGTTTCATATTGTAGCAATATTAGCTGAATTATATCACAACTGCCATTTAAATACAAATCATATACCATCATTATTCTTAATAAGGTGTTGTAATCTTCTAAAAAAAACCAACCATACAGATAAGTTTATTTTAAAATGATACTTGACATTTTTCATTTTTGTACATCTTCAATTAAGTTTTCTGATATAATATCAAATGTCATTTTCCTTGAACTCCTACATAAAATGTGTTTCCCCATGTTACATAATAATATCATTATTTTTTTCATTTTAGAAAAGCCTTGTGGACATCCTGGAGATACTCCTTTTGGTTCTTTTCATCTTGAAAGAGGAAATGAGTTTGTATATGGTGCAAAGGTTGTTTACACATGTGATGAGGGGTATGTAGTCAATATTAAAAGAGGTTTATAATTGGGACAGTTATAATATAGGTAGCAAATAGGAACTGTACTAATTAGTATTTTTAAGATTACTTTATTTTTCTATGAGCATTTTTATAATAACCATACAAGTAGACTGGAAAATTAAACTATAAAGGAAATGATTATATTTGGATACCAAATTACCTCCTCAACATTGAAAAATTAAAATGAATTATACTCTTGCTGAGTGTAGTTACAGGTGGGCTAGAAAATAATATACATATAAATAAGGGTTTATTCCAACAAGTCCTGACTACATTCTATCATGTGCAGAGTATATGGGAGTTCAATATGTCCAGGACAGTGAGAATGGTAACAAAATCAGATTACATGGCACCTCCTTTGATAAAAGCTTATAAAATTTAAGAGAAGCAAATATTTTACACTGCTATAATAGTAACTACCATTCTTTAAGTTTTCATGGTCTGAAAATTATTCTTATCACATGGACCAAAAATGCTACTGCGTTCATAGTCATGGACTCTGTTCTCTAACCACCTACTGGATGTTCATGGCTAATCTTAATACTCTGATACCTAGTCAGTGTTCTTTATTTCTTTTATTCTCAGCTAGGTCAAAAAATTGTTTTGAAGAAAGTTTCATACGTGAGAAAACTAATATCATTACAATTTTATGATACATATATATAAATAGGATCAAGAAATTACAAATTGAGGGCACCAGGGTGGCTTATTCAATTAAGTAAGTGTCTGCCTTCAGCTCAGGTCATGATCCCAGGGTCTCAGGATTGAGCCCTGAATGGGGCTCCCTGCTCAGCACAGAGTCTGCTTCTCCTTCCCTCTCTGCCCCCTCTTCTTGCTCTCTCGCTCTCTCTTTCTCAAATGAATAAATAAATATCTTTTTAAAAAAAGAAATTACAAATTGATTCTAGTTATTTTAATTTATTTATTGATTTGAGGCAAAGAAATATAATATTTTAAAGCTTAAGCTTTAGAGTAAGCCTGCATCCCAAAACTCCACAACTCAGTAACTGTATTATCATTTTAATGATGCTTCACTCCCATTTCCTCAGTTCTAGAAATAGAAACACAGCAGGTGCTTCATAGGATTGGTTGAAGAAAGTAAATATGACACACACTGAAGCCCTTTGAAGAGTTCCTAAGATATTGTCACCCAATGAGTCTTAGTTCTTACAAATTAGGCTCTCTTTGGCCACTGCCTGAGGGAGATATTTCAAAGACATTTTTACCCCAACTTTCAGTCATTACTGCTGACTTTAATTACACATGACCAAATAGATAAAGACCATCTGGGCCTAAACTTTCCAATTGCCTCACTCTTCACCTCTGAAATACTCCTTTCAATCCAGGCTAGTCTGGCACCTTTAGGTTCCACGTTTGACCCAGCAACAGGGATCAAAACTTGGGACACCTGGGTGGCTCAGTCGGTTAAGCATCTGCCTTCCAGCTCAGGTCATGACCCCAGGGTCCTGGGACTGAGCCCCGAGTGGGGTCCCCTGCTCAGCAAGGAGTCTGCTTCTCCCTCTGCCTGCTGGGGCCCCTGCTTGTGTTCTCGCACCCTCTCTCTCTCTCTCTCTCCCTCTCTCTCTCTCTCTCTTTTGCTCTCTCTCTCTGGTAAATAAATAAATAAAATCTTTAAAAAAAAAGAAAGCATCAAAACTCATAGACTCCTTCTACTAGATTTCCTAAATCTCAGTAATAAAAAAATATTTATAATTTTTATCAAATTATAAATAGAAATTTGCCACATACTTAACCTCTGACTCTGGCTCTGCTTAATTCATCTTTGCTTCCTTCTGCTTGTGTAAATTATGGGCAAACTCTGCTAGAGACTCTCTAAGAGTAACCATCTCCACCATTCGGCGTGGGACTCCAAGAAGTGGATTAAAAGTCCTTGGACCTTGCAAAATAAGCAACCATCAGTATTTTAGGCTATTTTTAGATTTTTTGAGGGATTATATTACCTGTCTGAAGGAATGTAACTCTTTTAACCTAGTCATGGAATCAATGTAGAACGATTTTACTATGCACATGGTTCTGCTAGTCAACTGACCCTCTTTTGATCCCTTGTCCCCACCCACATTTTCTCTTTTGAATACCAGTTTAGCCGAATACTAGCCACTTATCAGGATATTCAATATGAACGTGCAGTTTCAGCATCCTACAGATAGGTAGTTTTAAGGAAGCACTCTGCAAAAAGTTTTTCTGGTATTTTGCCTGGCCGGGGTTGCAGAAACATGAGCTCTTACTTTTCCCCAACTACCAACATTTGGACAATCTTTTTCTTTCCCCTTTCTCTCTCTATATGGGCCTTAGGCTGTTTTGTGTAGCATTTTTCAGAATTCCTGAAAGAGTTTAGGAAAACGGGTGGGTTTCTGGTGTAAATGGAAAATGTTAACTAGGAAAACTACTTTCTATGTTGGAAAGGGGTACAAGTACAGGAGACAGAGAAGGAATTTTAATATTATTTTTTTCCTTTATATAACAGAGACATAGAGTAAATGTTTGACTTCAAGCTCTGTGACTCTCATTGAATCTACTGAAATGTTTTCTCCCTTCAGAGAATTAGGAACAAATCAATAACATTCAAAGAAAGACAAAGTATTTTTTGAGGGAGAAAATTTTTCTTTCCTTGTGTAATGGGTGAAAAAATCCTTATTTGCAGATGAAGGAAATATTTGTTTAGGTATAATTATTTAGAAGTTTATGAAATTTCTGTTCTCAAAATTATCTCTTTTGGGGTTATCAAAATGCTGTCTGTTATATTGTTTTTGAGAAAAAGCTTTTCACCTCTAGTTGTTCACTGTAATATTAAGAAGGATACTTTACCTTGATCTAAAGCATCTGGTAATGATTGCACATTTTGCATCTGTCCCAGGGACCTCTCATTCAAGTAAAGCATTTTAGATTTTAAGGATGGGCTTAATGGGTTACCACAGTTAGATAAATTTGACATTGAATGGATTATATATGCAGACCTGTCTCAATGACTTACACTCTGGAAAAAATTAATTAAAAATAATTTAAAAATTTAAAATAAAAAATAAACCACATGCTAAGAAATTTGGGCTAGTACTCTCCTTGATTATGGTAAAAGTCCAAATGTTCCACAAATATCATAATTGTGGAAGGTAGGAGTATGGAACAAGACTGGAGGAAGGGTAACATTGTTAACTCTCGATACTACCAGTTTTTGGTTTTGGGTTTGGGTTCAAGGAGGTTATAACATTGTTCAGTGTAACTAATTGACTGACTCAATGAAAAGATAAAAGGATATTGTACACAAAATCATAATTAGTTTGTCCTGTGAACCAAGGATTATGACTATTCTAAGTCCATGTGCCTGAGGACTTGAGGGACTTTAAGTAAGAAAAAGGCTTAAGAAAGAAAGAAAAGAAATTTAAGAAAGAGAGAAAGAAATTTAAGAAAAAGAGAAAAGAAAGAAGGAAAAGGAAAAGAAAGAGGAGGGAGGGGATGGAAAGAGAGAATATGAAAGGGAGGAAGGAAGGAAGAAAGGAGGGAAGGAAGGAAAGAAGGAAGAGAGGGAGGGAGGGAGGGAGGAGGGAGGAAGGAAATGCATACACTGTTAATTTTCTCTGAAATGGAGTTTCTGGACATTCAGAGTGGTATCAAAATTGCATATAAATACACATTAGCTCACTACTCTGTTATTTTTGGTTTTCAGGTATCAGTTGCTAGGTAGGATTAATTTCCGTGAGTGTGAACCAGAAGGATGGACCAATGATATCCCTCTTTGTGAAGGTATGTGTAAATTTGATTTACCAATATATTCAAATATTTAAAATATCTAAGATTTTTTGAGATGTCTTACATTAAAATATCCTTAAAATTTGTAATTATATATATTTTTTTAAGATTTTATTTATTCATTTGACACAGAGAGAGATATTACAAGTAGGCAGAGAGGCAGGCAGAGAGAGAGGAGAGAGGAGGAAGCAGGCTCCCTGCTGAGCAGAGAGCCCGATGTGGGCCTCGATCCCAGGACCCTGGGATCATGACCTGAGCCGAAGGCAGCGGCTGTAACCCACTGAGCCACCCAGGCGCCCATTAAATTTTTTTTTTACTTAAAGTACTTTTGTGGCTTCTAATGTAGTACAGAACGGATATCTAGACATTATTTTGTGTTTCATTAACCAAATATGAATACAGACTCATCTGATCTAATATTCAAAGTGTTAGAGATTAGGAAATCTAAAACCTATTTACTTTTCCTTTGGGATTCTAACCACTGGAAAAAAAAATACAAGTACCAGAATTTCAGCTTCATTAATGAAGATTTTCTCACCCAATAACCACACAAAGGCAAGGATCTCTAGTAACAGCTAAAGCGAAGAACATGATTTAGACATTTCTCCCCTCTTGTGTGGCAAGGGAGATTTCCCCGTGGTCTTAGTCTTACTGAAAAGAGACAGGAAGTAAGGGAGAGCTCTGTTTTTTCTTACTGCCCCGTAAATCAAAGAGTAAGAATGAGGAAATGTAGATCCTGTTTTGAAATTTTGAGCTAGTAATCCCCAATCTCTAGTCATCATGGAAATAAGAGAAATGAGTCAGAATAGGCTTTCTTAGTTCCATGGTGAGAAATAAGGAAAGAAAGAGAGGGAAGGAGGAGCGATAAAGGAAGGGAGATAGGGAGGAAGCAGGAGGTGGGGGAAGGAGGAGGAAGAAGAAATGTGAT
The DNA here is from genome assembly GCA_002007465.1 of Ailurus styani. Classification (NCBI taxonomy): domain Eukaryota; kingdom Metazoa; phylum Chordata; class Mammalia; order Carnivora; family Ailuridae; genus Ailurus; species Ailurus styani. The sequence goes on from LNAC01000043.1 coordinate 639,038, forward strand.
CCTTCAAAAATCTTGTTACCTAAAGAAGAGAAGGAAAGATCTTTCATCTATGGAAATATGGGATGAAGATCTAAAGGTTTTAAGAAACTTTTAAACTGGAATCACCTGAGGTGTTTATTTAAAGCTGAAAATTTTGGTTACTAAAAACCTACTAAACCAGTATCTCTTGGGTAATAGGAAGATAGCCATAGAATTTCCATTTTAATTCTATCCTGGATGATTCTACTCTAAAAATCAAGTTAAAATGGCATAACCTAAGAGATATTGGAAAATATTAAGTAAAATCAAAAGGAGTAACTTAAATTATTTTGAGCACTGACATGGAAAAGGAAGGAAAATTAAGGACTCTTTGACTATTGAAGTAAATAGAATCAGAAAGTTCGCTTTTATACCTTTTAGGAATACAGTGTTATATTATTCTGGGGTTTAAATGAAAATTTTTATTTAATTATCCCAAGGTTTATATTTTTCAATTAGTTAAGAAACACTTGTTTTTTAACTATAGCAATGTAAGCTGTCATTCAAAGAAGTAATTTTCTTTGTCCACTCTCACAGAAAAGAATGAGAGAGAAGATTATTTTTTTTTAACTTACTAGGCTTTATATCCAACAGTTTTATCAAATGCTTCTTTAAAAAAAATAAGTAATTTCCCCCAATCTTACTTTGCTGATGATTTTATCCATATATGTGAATATATACATACTTTTTCATAATTAAGTTCTCAAATTCTACTAGGAAAATAGATTTATTTTTTTTTCAGTTGTTAAGTGTTTACCAGTGACAGAACCAGAGAATGGGAGACTTACTAGTACTGCGATGGAACTAGACAAAGACTATACTTTTGGACAAGTAGTACACTTTCACTGTAATTCAGGTTTCAAGCTTGAAGGGCCTGCAGAAATCCATTGCTCAACAAATGGTGTTTGGAGTGGAGAAAAACCAAAATGTGTGGGTAAGATACATTTACTGTTCATGTGATTGAATGATTTTAGTTTTTCTCATGAAAATATGCATTTTCAAATATTGTGCATCCTAAAGAATATGAATGATACTAGTATTTGAGCACTTACTATTTGCCGTTAATTGATCCAAGTTCTTTACATGTGTCATTCCATTTTACCTTCAAAATGTCTGTGATTTATGCACTATTTTCCCTTCTATTTTATAATCTAGGAAACTGTGATGAAAAAAATTTAAATCTCATGACGAAGGTTATCATGGCGTAAATGGTAGAGTCAAGATTTAAACATCGATCATCTGAAACCAAAGTCCATCATCTTAACCATAATTAAATTATGATTGGTTTTCATGGCTCAACTAGAAGAGTATGCATTTCTACTGCAAGTTTTAATATTGGCCTATAGAATAGGCTTTCTTTTCATTTGAAAATTGAAAAATTCATTATTTATTTCCACTGAAGAATCATGATGAACTTCTGTGCTTGAATACTTCCAGAAAAGGGTCCTGTTTTATACACACACTGTTAGTTTAGATAAGTATGCGGAATGGAATTGCATCCACTAAATAAATTTTTGCCTTTTAAAAAAAGTTCTATAGTAAACTGTAAGTCAAGATTTCTTTAGTTATAATACTGCTAACCAGTACATCATGACCAGTCTGATGACTGGGGCTTTTGTAATGAAACATTATGGTCAATTTATTTTAAATTGCCATACTTAATTTTAGCAGTGCCTGTGCAAAAGAAATTTGTGCCATATTTATTTTTTAACATTATCTAAAATCTCTTGATTATATTCACTTTCTTAGTCTAGTCTATTCAACAGTGAGATGCAGAGAAAATCATCCTCTTCTTCAAAACTCTTTCTAAAACAACTAGTTCCTCAAGTCAGTGATGGTAAACATATTTATATTCAGCACAGCAAATATTGTATGTTCTACAGGTTCACAGATGGGGTTTCCTTCTTAAAACAAAATTTCTGTGGTTAGTGAAACTTTCCTGAAATAACTAATGCGTATTTTTCAAATGAAGTTGAGGAGGGGGAAGCATAGCAGTCACGGGGATACACGGAGAGGAAAGTACAAATACAAGGCCACTTCTGTGAATATGAGGCTCCCCTGTTCTCATGTCTTTGGGGACCTTGTGTAGGATGCAAGTAAGGGTAAGTCAGTGATAGATTGAAGATAGGCCAGTACAAGGTTCTAAGGTACTACATGTCTTGCTGAAGAGTTTGGCTGTTAATTCAGACTGAATTGGGAATCAATGGAGGATTTTAAATGGAGCAATGAAGGGACAAGAAAAAAGGCCATTAAGTTAATAACAGGAAAACCAATTAGAAAAATGGAGAATTGAATTTGGGAAATTAGTTATTCTTGATATAATCTCAGGGGGAAATGTTTGAGAGAAGATGGGGTCAAAGATGATGTCCAGTTTTTGTTTTCTGTTTTTGTTTTTGTTCTATTTTAGACAGAAAACTTGAATGGATAGTGATGCCACAAAAACAAGTCAGTTACTTTTCAACAATGTTAAAAATTTTGTTTGATTGCCTGATTTACCTAACGGAAACAATTTGTGTCTAAATGTAACTATGTCTTAGACAAGGTCCTTTAATATATAACAAACATTTTGGAAATTAACCCCTCATGCCTAGAAATTTCCTGCCGAGAGCCAGAAATTGCAAATGGAAAGCCTATGTCTTTGAAGCAAATTTACAAGGAAAATGAACGACTTCAATATAAATGTCACAAAGGTTATGAATACAGTGATAGAGGAGATACCGTATGTACTAAAATTGGATGGACTCCAAGTCCTTCATGTAAAGGTAATGTTATATTTTTTTCTACACATTTTGTTGTATATTTTATAAATTGTTTTCATTCATATACTCCTTAAAGTTAAGCAGTTTATTTTTTCTCACAATGGAGTATTAATGTTTAAAGGGATCAACTATTATAAAGATAATACACTTAACATTTCATGTGCAAAGCTCATTTTGAGATCATTTAGTATAATTCTCTCATTCTGAAGATAGAGATAAGAGGACCAGAGACATTCAATAGCTCATTAAACAGTTAGTCTGTGGTCAAAAAGCAAGTCTAGAGCAGAGCCAGGGCTGTGATAGGCTTCCTAATGCCCAGGTATATACACTTCCCAGATATATAAACCCCAGTGTTTTGCTTTAAAAAAGTGAATTTTATTAATACCATATGAGGAAACCCTCCATTGACAATGGAATTAAGTGGAAGTAACTGGAGATTTCATTAACCACAGAACTAATATGAATCATCAGTGATAATGATGCTGGGGGAAAAAAAACAAAAACAAAAACTCTTTTAGGCTTCAGAATGTAAGGATGTTGTCCAGACCTAGACTCCATCTCAACTGTGTTTGGTGCCCACCAAAAGTTATGCCTGGAATATTGTGTTGTGTTCTACTTCGACTACCTCATTTTAAAAGAGATGGTTTCAAGCTATCATGACCTGAAAGAGAGAATGTAAATAGTTGAGTTTAAGAAATCATGAAAAGAATAGCAAGAAGGTACAGCTATAGCATGACAACAACTGTGTTGAGATATTTGCACACATTTATGGAAAAGAGTGAGTCAACTTCTGCTGAGGGCTGCAGCAGTGAGCGAAACAAGTAACATGAAATCAGAGGTCAAGTGCCTTTCTAAAAGGGTGAGTTTTACATATATTGTCATTCAGTGGGCTAGAGTGGGTGGGGAGATGGTAAGAAGAGTAGAACTCATAAGCGCCCTCTGAAATTTTAATCATATGATTCATAATTACATGTATAAACCTTGTTTAATGATCCTCTTTTACAATAACTGGAGTTAGCTTTTGAGTTGATTTTATTCTTTTTTTAAAAAAATTTCTTTTGCTTGGGCACCTGGGTGGCTCAGTGGGTTAAAGCCTCTGCCTTCGGCTCAGGTCATGATCTCAGGGTCCTGGGATCGAGGCCCGCATCAGGCTCTCTGCTCGGCAGGGAGCCTGCTTCCTCCTCTCTCTCTCTGCCTGCCTCTCTGCCTACTTGTGATCTGATCACTCTCTGTGTGTCAAATAAATAAATAAAATCTTTTAAAAAAATTTCTTTTGCTTGACTTTTCTTTTAATTTTAAGTAAGCTCTACAACCAACATGGGGCTTGAACTCACAACCCTGAAATCAAATGTCACATGCTCTACTGACTGAGCCAGCCAGGCATCCTCTCCCCCTGCCACAAAAAAAAAAAAAAAAAAAAAAAAAAAAAAAAAATAAAAAAATAAANTATATATAATTTGTTTGAGTCCACAAGCATCTCCTTGGAAAATACATCCTCCACAATTGAGTGACCTCCACTTTCAGGCATTATTAAGAAAATATTTTATGAAGAGGTTAATGAACACAGAACAATGATCACTCCCACTAGATCCATGCTCAACTGATGGTGTGTGGAGTCCAGTTATTTGTCTTCATGGCATTCATGGTTCCTACACAAAGAATGTGGGTTCACAAGTCCTCTGGCAATGACTTCTGCCATATATTTTACTTCTACAACCCCAATTAAATATTTAGGTACTTAAGTTATCTATCCAGTCATCAAAATATAATTTATAAACCACTTATTTGGGATCACTCCCCCTTGTCCTGTATAAACATTAGAATAAAACATCATTCCAAGTGTCGATGAACACTAGACTAAATCACCATTCCAGGTTTCAATGAAGTTACCTACTTCAAAGTAAGACTTCAGAATCTGAATCCAATTTTACTTTGATGTAAGTTAAAATTGTTTATTTCCTATTTATGCTCACTTCCAATGTAGGTCTGAAGGGATTCTGTTCATTATATTAACTGTAAGAATCAAGGGCTAGAGACATCATCTTTCCATGGCTATCCTTAATCACTACAGCTATGGAGAAGAGAATATAAGAAAAAAAAATCACAGAATGGCTTTTAAACTTCCTCCCTGAAGGGAAACATGTTACTTTACACTTATTTCATTGTCCTATGCAAATCATAAGACCATGACTACTTCAAATGGGTAGGGATATGCAATCCTACTAAGTGTCTGGAAAGGAGAGTCTTGGAATATTTGTAAAGAGTCCCAATGAGAACCACAGATGTCAAGGAAGTTGAAGAACAGTTGGAAAGAATAGTTGAAGTGATATGTCATGAATTTATTGCCACATATGAAATATCATGATGCATGTGATGACTTTGGAGAAAGAAGTTTCAAGAGTCTGGGTGGCAGGGCACCTGGGTGGCTCAGTGGGTTAAGCCTCTGCCTTCGGCTCAGGTCATGATCACAGGGTCCTGAGATCAAGCCCCTCATAGGGCTCTTCAATCAGTGAAGGGCCTGATTCCCCCTCTCTCTCTGCCTGCCAATCTGCCTACTTGTGATCTCTCTCTCTCTCTCTCTCTCTCTCTCTCTCTATATATATATATATATATATATATATATATATATATATATATATATCTGTCAAATAAAATAAATAAAAAATATTTTTAAAAAATAGTCTGGTGGCTCAGTTGGTTAGGCATCTCCTTTGGCTCAGGTCATGATCCTGGAGTCCCAGAACTGAGTCCCACATCGGGCTCCCCACTTAGCAGGGAATCTGCTTCTCCCTCTGACCCTCCCCTCTTTCATGGTTTCTCTCTCTTACTCTGTCTCTCTCAAATAAATAAAATCTTGAAGAAGAAGAAGAAGAAGAAGAAGAAGAAGAAGAAGAAGAAGAAGAGGAAGAAGAAGAAGAAGAAAGAAGAAGAAGAAGAAGAAGAAGAAGAAGAAGAAGAAGAAGAAGATGAAGATGACGTCATCGTTGTCATCCAAGGGGCACAGATATATAAGATGAGAGATACAGTGGAAGGACATGAGTGATATGATGGGAAGACTATCCCATCTTTAATCCCCTTTTGGGCTGTGATAGGGACAAAAAAAATAATATCCAGATTCCTTTATTTTTATGTACTTGATTATTTTAATGGGTAGTTATTTCTACATTATCCACATGTCCTTATTTCTTTTTCAGAAGTACTATGTGCTTCTCCTCATATTCCCAATGGTGAGTACACACCGGAAGCCACCCACTACAGAACTGGAGATGAAATCACATATTATTGTAAAAGGGGCTTTTATCCTGCAACCCGTGGAAATACGGCCACATGTTCTAGTAAAGGCTGGCAACCTCCTCCAAGATGTACTTGTAAGTTCCATTCATATCTTGACCTACTTCTTAATTCTGAAATTACTGTCTCTTAAACAACAACAACAACAAATGCAGACACAATAAATCCAAATATTTACCTTACCATGTATGTAAAGCAGAGGCTACAGAGACATTCTTTTCAAAGTGGACAATTCTAAGCAGGATCAAAAACATGGTTTTGAATATTAAAAATTCTTTACTTTTTGCTATTTAATATTAAATATGCATGTGTATGAACATAAATTTCTCTAATGTAATTCTAATATCTGAACTAAAACATTTGGTAAGACTAGTGTCATCTGACACCTAATGTATTTGTTTTTCATTTGGGTGTAACAAATTTCCTTCAAAGTACATTGGCTTCAAACAACAAACTTTTATCACCTCAGAGTTTCTATGGGTCAGAAATTTGGGAGCGGCTTAGCTAGCTAGTTCTGAGCCAGACACTTCCTGTGTTGTAGTCAGAATGTTGACCTAGGCTACAATCACCTGGTGGCTTGACTGGGCTGGAAGATCTGCCTCCAAGATGGCTCACTCACCAGGTTTTTGACAGGAAGCCTCAGTACCTTTCCACATGGTCATCTCCATAGTCTACTTGAATAGCAGCTAAGTTTCTCCAGAGCTCATGATCTGAGAGAGATGGACCACTCATACCATTTATGAACTAGTCACACATTGTCTCTTTAGCCATATCTAGTCTTTAGAAGTGAGTCTCTAAGTCCAGCATACTCAAGAGGAGGAGAATTAGGCTCATCATTTTGGAGGGAGGAAAAGGCACTATGGAATTTTCCAAAGGCATCCCATGTAACAAAATGCCACTCAGTTTAACAAGATACTGTATTTTATTTCTGGAGATATTTCCTCTGTCCTTTTCTTTACGTATTGCAGTTGTTGTAAAGATATACCACACTTAAACTGGATAATACATGAATAAAAATATCATGATACAAATAATAGGTCAGTGGTCTCAATATTAATGCTAGGTGTAAGTCCCAAATGAATTTTCAAATCAAAAACCCTTAAAGAAGATCCCATCACCACTATGAAACAGACTTTAATGTGTAAAACAATTATAATGAAAATATTGATTGATTCAGATATAATTGACTATAACCTTATCTTAGTTTTAAGTGAGCAACATGATTTGATATTTGCATATACTGTAAAATAATTACAAACACAATTCTAGTTAAATCCATCACCACACATACTTACAAATTTTTTTTCATTGTGAGAAAAACTTTTAAGATCTACTCTCTTAACAAGTTTCAAATATACAATGCAGTATTAATAACTGGAGTCATCATGCTACACATTACATCCCCATAATTTAATTATTTTATTCCTGGAAGTTTGTACCTTTTGACCCCCTTTCCCCATTTCTCCCACCCCTGTGCCAGGCCTCTAGCAACCACCAATCTATTCTCTTTATCTAAAAGTTTGGTATATTCAGATTCCAAATATAACTCATATGGTATTTTTCTTTGCTTAATTTCATTTAGCATAGTGCCCTCAAAGTCCATCCATGTCATCACAAATGGCAATATTTCCTTCTTCTTTTGGCTATAGTTTATATATATATCTTACATTTTCCTTATGCACTCATCCAGCAATGTACACTTAGATTGCTTCCATATCTTGGTTCTTATAAATAATGCTACAGTGAACATGGGGTGCATATATCTTTTCAAGTTAGTGTTTTCCTTTCTTTCACATACATACCCGTAGTTCTATTAGTTACTTAAGAAATCATACTGTTCCCACAGTGGCTGCAACAATCTGCATTCCCACTAACAGTGCAGAGACGTTCCCTTTCTCTACATCCTCACCAACACTTGTCAATTTTTTCTTTTTGATGACAGCCATTTAACAACTGTGAATTAATATCTTATTATGATTTCAATTTGCATTTCTCTGATTAGAAGTGAAGTTGAGCACCCTTTCATTGCCTGTTGGCCATCTGTATTTCTCCTTTAGAAAAATGTCTATCCAGATCCTCTGCCCATGTTTTATTCAGCTTTGGGCTTCGTTGTTGTTGTTGTTGTTGTACCGTATGAATTTTTAAAGTATATGTTGGATATTTACCCCTTAGCAGATAAATGATTTGCAAATATTTTTTCCTGTTCAATAGGTTGCCTTTTCAGTTTGTTGATGGTTTCCTTTGCTATGCAGAAGTTTTTAGTTTAATGCAGGGCCACTCGTTTTGTTTTGCCTGTGTTGCCTTTGCTTTTGGTGTCAAATCTAAAAAAATTGCCAAACCAATGTCAAAGAGCTTATCCCCTCTGTTTTCTTCTAGGAGTTTTATGGTTTCAGGTCTTATATTCAAGTCTTTAATCCATTCTGTGTTAGTTTGGGTATGTGGTACAGATGGTGGTCTAGATTCATTCTTCTGCATGTGGCTTTCTAGTTTTCTTAACACCATTTATTGAAGACACTGTCCTCTCCCCACTGTATATTCTTGGCTTCTTTGTCATAAACTATCGGACCTCATCTGCATGAGTTTATTTCTAGGCTCTCTATTCTGTTCTATTGAGCTATGTGTCTGTTATTAGGCCAATACCATACTGTTTTGATTACTCTATCTTTGTAATATAGTTTGAAACCAAGAACTATGATGTCTCCAGCTTTGTTTGTCTTTCTCAAGATTTCTTTGACTATTTGGATTCTTTTGTGGTTCCAAACAAATTTTAGAATTGTTTGTTCTATTTCTGTGAAAAAATGCCATTGGAATTTTGATAGGAATTGCATTGAATCTATACATTGCTCTGGATGGTATGGACATTTTAACAGTATTAACCCTTCCCATTCATGAACATAGTCTATCTTTCATTTATTTGTGTTTTCAATTTATTTCATCATTGTCTTCTAGTTTTCAGGGTACAGGTCTTTCAGCTCCTTGGATACATTTATTCCTAGATATTTTATCCTTTTGACACTATTGTAAATGGGATTGTTTCCCAATTTCTCTTTCTGATAGTTTATTATTAGTGTATAGAAACACACCAGATTTTTGTACATTGATTTTGTATCCTGCAACTTCACCAAATTCATTTATTGATTTAAACAAGTTTTGATTGTGTTTTAGGGTTTTCCATGTATATTACATCATCTGAAAATAGTGAAAGTTTTACTTCTCCCTTTCTGAGTAGATGCCTTTTATTTCTTTTTGATGCCTAATTACTCTAGCTAAGACTTCTAGTACTATGTTCAAAAAAAGTCTTGAGAGTAAGCATTCTTATCTTGTTCCTGATCTTAGAGGAAAAGCTTTTAACTATTGAATATAAGGTTGATATGAGCTGGCCATATATAGGTCTTATATATTGAGAGATATGTTCCCGCTACACCCGCTTTGTTAAGAGTTTCATCATAAAAGTTGTTGAATTTTATCAAATGCTTTTTGTGCATCTTTTGAGATGATCATAGGATTTTTATCCTTCATTTTGTTAATGTGTTGTATCACATTGATTTATGGATATTGAACCATCCTTGCATCCCTGGAATGAATCCTACTTGATCCAAGAGTATTATCCATTTAATGATTGTTGAATTCAGTTTGCTAATATTTTGTTGAAGATTTTTACACCTATGTTTTTCAGGTATTGGCCTGTAATTTTCTTTTCTTCTGGTATCTTTCTCTGATTTTGGTGTCAGGGTAATGCTGGCCTCATAAAATTACTTTGGAAGTGTTCCTTCCTTTACTATATTTCTGAAGAGTTAGAAAAAGAGTGGCATTAATCTTTTTTAAATGTTGGTAGAATTCACCAGTGAAGCCATCTGGTCTTGGACTTTTGTTTTTGGGGAAGTTTTTGATTACTGATTTAATCTCTTTACTAGTAATTGGTCTTTCAGATTTTCTATTTCTTCAAGATTAGGTCTTGGTAGGTTGTATATTTCTGGGAATTTATCCATCTCTTCTATGTTGTCCAATTTATTGGTGTATAATTGTTCATAGTAGTCTTTTATGAGCCTTTATATTTCTATGACATCAGTTGTATATCTCCTCCTATAAGATCCTGGGCTTAGGTTAAATGAATCATCTGTATAAATACAGACAGATTAGAAATATTCTTGAAATTATTGAACATTTGGGGTGTCTGGGGGACTTCAGCTAGTTAAGTGTCTCACTCATTATTTCACCTCAGGGCTTGATCTCAGGGTCATGAGTTCAGACCTCACATTGGGTCCTATGCTGGGTATGGAGCTTACTTAAAAAAATAGTGAATATTTTAATCTATTTTGAGATTCGTTTGAGTCAAAACTATGACAGAACTACCAATACCATGAGACCACAACCTGCATTGATAGATGCAGTCTGCACTGATAGATAAGGTAGAATGAGGCTGTTCTAAGTCTTGTCAATATCAGTGCCAATCAGAGTATATCTGAAATTTTATATTATATTTGCTTCAGAGATTATCTTGGTAGAGTATAAAAACATATTTAAGTATGCCCAGATGAAAGAGGAAGATAGTAAAGGGGTTCAAGCCTGTCATGATAATAATACCTACTTTTAATTTTATCCCCTTTGTATACCTTATGAAAAGAAATCTCATCAGGCTGTTTTCTTTAATTGATACCCTTTGAAACACCACAATAGGGGGGTAAACACAGTTGTTCTGAAATCAGACCACCAGAATTCAAATCTCTCCTTTACAATTTCACAGCTAATTTAATTGAATTCTTTAAGACTCAGTTCTTGCAAATCCAAAGACTGAAGCTTGCCCAAGGTAGAATTATTGTTAAATGACACACATCTTGATATATCACAATGAAATTCATTCAAGGGTAGAGAGAAAATAATCTAAATCTTCAAAAATTAGTAGGGGGAAAAAACCCAGAAGGTTACTTAAAAGGAATAAGAGTAAATGAGCATCTTAATCTCAACATTGGAAGCTTAAAAAGAGTGAGGGAAAACTCTATCAATAACAGCTATGGACTGTAGGCCAAGAATCTATACCTAGAGAAGGCATCATTTACAAATCTTTATTAAAGAGGTGCCTGGATGGCTTAGTTGGTTAAGCTTCTGCCTTTGGCTTAGGTCATGATCCCTTGTTCCTACTCAGTGAGGAGTCTGCTTTTCTTTCTGTCCCTCTGTCCCCCCCCTTGTGCTCATACTCTCTCTCTCTCAAATAAATAAAATATTTTTTAAAATCTTTATTAAAGGAAAACATTAGTATATGCAAGGATTCAAAGTGTATAATACAAATAACGAGTCTGCAGAAACTACTGGAAAATTTCTCTAATCAAACAAAAAGGAAAATGGATCAATGAACTTAAGTAGATGAAGATGATAATGAATACGTGTGTGTGTGTGTGTGTGTGTGTGTGTGTGTTGGAAATTTTGTTCATATGTTGCACAAGATTCCTTGCAATCAAATCATTTTATGAAAAAAAAATAATGTCACTCTGGTATTAAAAGTAATAGATTATCTCTAAATCACCCAACAAAAAGGGAAAATTTTTCCAGAAAATGTTATATATAAATGTGTTATAAACAACAGAACACTTAAACATATATGTCAAAAATATTCAATAAATAAGAAAAACTGAATAAAATACAATTATATTATACCTCAATAAAAATAGGACATTTTAGTGTTTAAAAAGAATCAAACTATGATATTATCAAATATTCACTTTTATCCTAAAATATACATTTATGACATATGACATATTTGAAAGAATCTCCTATATATGGTATATATGATACATTATGTAAATAGGACATTTTAAAACACCTCACATACATGATATATACATACTATGACATGTATGTCACATTATATATGATATATGTAACATGTGTGTCAAATACGCCACATATAATATGGCATGTTATGTTTGACATTTTAAAATACTTTATATGTATGATATATGTCATATATATTATGACATATATATGGCATATTTTAAAATACCTCATTCACCAATTAAGATGAGTAATAACAATCAAATGTTTACCATAATCTTAATTAACTATTTAGATATTAAGAAAGATCCTTAGTCCATTTCTCTGATTAAATAAAAATAGGAAACTTGCCTCAATGACTGGTTTCAGTCATTATTTTCTTGTATAATGTGGCAAATGGAAAATTTTTGTGTTTCTCTGTATTTCTTACACTATTTACAATAAATAGAAAAATAAGTTAATGAATGCTAATCTACAAAAAAAAACTATCTCCCTATATTGAGTTCATTTAAGAAGAAAGGCAGGGCTCTCATTTCCGTTGAGAATGAAAAAGAAAGGAAAAGAAGATACATGATCTGAGCAATAAAATCAGTACTTTCATCTCTCAAACAAGATGTTCATTTAATCAGCCAGGGGTAGGATATACATATTCAAGGAGAATTCATTAAATAGGCCTATACAGTCTTATTCTTCAAGAGTCTTCCTACAAGTTTATATCTCATATCACCCACAAGATATAATTTTAACTTCACTAGCAATAACTTCATCACATATCCCTGTCATCTGAATTTGGTAACTTTTCTTGTCCTAGAAACTCTGCCACCATGAGCAAAATTATGCTAGTAAGAGGATATAATTCACCAATGAAACAATTCATTTCTAATTTTATTTTTTTATTAAGGTAAAACAGTATTTATATTGGTTTTTGTTTGTTTGTTTGTTTGTATTACAAGTGAAGCCCTGTGATTTTCCAGAAATAAACCATGGAAGGTTACACAATGAAAATAGATATAGGCCATACTTTCCAGCAGGTCTAAGAGAATATTTTTATTATTACTGTGATACTAATTTTGTGACTCCTTCACGACATAACGGGGGATATATTACTTGCACACACAAAGGATGGGAACCAGAAGTACCATGCCAAAGTAAGTAAATCTTTTTCTAATTGTATATCTGTAAATATTTCAAATAGTAGAGGGGAGAAAACGCAGAAGTGTGTACAATTAAGCCTTATGTGGGAAAAATAGATCATAGAATGAGTTTTATGAGCAAAAAGACAATATAGGCTTTCCTTTTATGAGGAGCTCTTCGGAAAAATCACATTACAGATAATGATAGAAGGTTTTCAAAAACACCCATATCATTCATACATATTTTAATTATAAAAACTGGAGATAAATAATATTGAATATTGATTTTTTTCTTTTTATACATCTGGTTGTAGCTTTAGTTTTTCTTGAGTTGCATGTTATTTTTGGATACTTATGCAATATAGTTTGAATATTGCACAAATAGTTTTTAACTTACTATTTTGAATGAATTTATGGGTTTTTATGATTTTTAGGACGATGTATTTTCAATTATTTGAAAAATGGAGACTATCCATGGTATGGAAAAACATATTACCAAGGTGACTCTGTGAAAGTTAAATGTAATTCTGGTCATAGTCTTCAAAATGACCAGACTATAATGACATGTACAGAGAATGACTGGTTTCCTCCACCCGAATGCATTCCTCTCAGTAAGTACATGGTCTGATATCCCAGTGTATTTATGGTTTTCTAACCCACATTTTTATTAACTGTAGCAAAATGTTTCCATTAACATGCAAAATGAGAATAGACATAGGGAACTCAGTGACTCCATCAAATACCACGTTCATATTATAGGAATCCCAGAAGAAAAAGAGAGGAAAAGGGGGAAGAAAATTTATTTGAAGAAATAATAGAAAACTTCCATAATCTGGGGGAAGAAACAGATATCCAGATCCAGGAGGCATGGAGAACCCCCCCAAAATCAACAAAAGCAGACCTATACCAAGACATATTATAATTAAATTGGCAAAACATAGTGATATATAAAAAATTTTTAAAGCAGAAAGACTAAAACAAAATAAAACAAACAAACATAAAGACAGTAATGTTTAAGGGAAAAACCATAAGGCTACCAGGGGATTTTCAGCAGAAATTTTACAAGTCAGAAGAGTGTGGCATGATAAATTCAAAGTTCTGAATGGGAAAAATCTGCAACCAAGAATATTCTAACCAGAAAGTCTATTATTCAGAATAGAAGGAAAAATAAAGTTTCCCAAACAATCAAAAATCAATGGAGTTCATGACCACTAAACCAGACCTGCAAGAAATACTAAAGAGGACTCTGAGAAGAGACCAAAGTGACAGTATGAACATAGAAAACACAAAGCTGTAAAAATGCATATTTCCGTATTAAAAAAATAAGTGAAGGAATTTACAAAGTAAAAGGATGTAAAATATGACACCCTATACCTGGAAAAGAGAGGAGTAAGAACGGGTTCAAACTCAAATGACCATCAACTTACTATAGATTGCTATATGCAGAAAATGTTATATACAAACCTAATAGTAACAACAAATCAAAAACCACTAACAAATATGCGAAGAATAAGGAAAATAAATCCAATATGTCACTACTGAAAACCAGCAAACCATAAAAGAGAGAAAGAAAAAAAAGAATCAGAGAAAATCTTCAGAAACAACCACAATACAGGTAATAAAGTGACAATAAATACATATCTATCAATAATTACTTTGAATGGAGATGGACTAAATGCTCCAATCAAAAGACACAAGTTGACAAAATAGATAAAACAAGACCGATCTATATGCTGCCTAGAAAGCTCATTTTGGAACAAGTCATCTGCAGATCAAAAGTGAGGAGATAGAGAATATTTATCATGCAAATGGGTGTCAAAAGAAAGTTGGGGTAGCAGTACTTATTATATTGGACGAAATAAATATTAAAACAAAGACTGTAATAAAAGACAAAGAAGGACAACATATAAATAATAAAGGGGTGATCCAACAAGAATATATAACAATGGTAAATATTTACACAACCAACATGGGACCTCTCAAATACAAAAAAAAATACTGTTGATAACAAACATAAAGGAACTAATCAATAATAATGCAATAATAGTATAATAGTAGGGGACTTTAACACCCCACTTACATCAGTGGATGGATCATCTAAACAGAAAATCAACAAGGAAACAATGGCTTTGAATGACACACTGAACCAGATGGATTTATACATTCAGAACATTCTATCATAAAACATCAGAATAAATGTTCTTTTCAAGTGCACATACAATAGAATGCATATTAGGCCACAAAACAAACCTCAATAGATTCAAAAAGATCAAAGTCATACCATGCATCTTTTCTGACCACAATGCTATAAAACTAGAAATCAATCCCAAGAAAAAAATCTGAAAAACCACAAATACATGGAGGTTAAAAACATGCTACGAAACAATGATTGGGTCAAGAGGAAATAAAAGAAGAAATTAAAAAGTACATGGAAACAAATGAAAATGAAAACACAACAGTTTAAAACTTTTGGGATTCAGCAAAACCAGTTCCAAGGGGGAAGTTTATACCAATACAGGCCTAGCTGTAGAAGCAAGAAAAATGTCAAATAAAAAACCTAAACTAGGGGCATCTGGGTGGCTCAGTCATTAAGCATCTGCCTTTAGCTCGGGTCATGATCTCAGGGTCCTGGGATCGAGCTCCATGTCGGGCTCCCTGCTCAGCGGGAAGCCTGCTTCTCCCTCTCCCAGTCCCCCTGCTTGTGTTCCCTCTCTTGCTGTCTCTCTCTCTCTAATAAATAAATAAAATCTTTAAAAAAAAAAAAACCTAAACTAATTCCTAAAGGAGCTAGAAAAACAGCAAGAAAACCTAAAACCAGCAGAAGGAAGGAAATAATAAAGATTAGAGCAAAAATAAATGATACAGAACCTAGAAAAACGATAGAACAGATAACTGAAATCAAGAACTGATTCTTGATAAATTGATAAACACCTAGTCAGATTTATCAAAAAGAAAAAGGAGCCAAGTAAATAAAATCACAAATGAGAGAGAAGAAATAACAACCAGCACCACAAAAACACAATTATAAGAGAATCTTCTGAAAAACTTCATGCCAACAAATTGGACAACCTAGAAGAAGTGGATAAATTCCTAGAAACATAAACCTACCAAAACTGAAACAGGAAGTAACAGAAAATTTGTACTGACCAATTACCAGCAAAAAAAAAAAAAGAATCAAAAAACCCCAACAAATGAAAGTCCATGATCAGATTGCTTCACAGATAAACTCGATCAAACATTTTTTTAAAAGATTTATTTATTTATTTTGAGGGGGGAGGGAATGGAGGGGCAGAAAGAGGCACAGAGAGAGAATCCTAGCAGACTCCCTGCTGAGCACAGAGCCTGACATAAGGCTGATCTCATGACCCTGAGATCACGACCTAAGCTGAAATCAAGAGTCAGATGCTTAACTCACTGACCCACCCAGGCACCACTCTACCAAACATTTAAGGAAGAGTTAATAGCTATTCTCAAACTATTTTAAAAAATGAAAAAGGAAGGAAATCTTCCAAATCCATTTATGGGCCAGCAATACCCTGATAACAGAACCAATAAAGGCACCACAAAAAAGAGAACTACAGGTCAATATTTCTGATGACACAACAGACACAAAAATGTCACATGGACACATAAATCCATAACAGTATACTAACAAACTCAATCCAACATATGTTTAAAAAAATACTCACCGCAATGAAGTGGAATTTATTCCTGGGTTTCAAGGGTGGTTCAATATTCACAGATCAATCAACATGATACATCACATCAATAAAAGAAAGGATAAGAACTATAAGATCATTTCGACAGATGCTAAAAAGCATTTGACAAAGTACAACAACCATTCATGATAAAAGCCCTCAACAAAGTAGGTTTAGAGGGAACATCCTCAACATAATAAAGGCCACATATGAAAAATCCATGGCTAACATCATCCATAATGGGGGAAAAACTGAGTGTTTTTCCCCTAAGGTCAGGGACAAAAGAAGGATGTGCCACCACTTTTATCCAACATAGTACTAGAAGGGCTAGCCACAGTAATCAGACAACAAAAAGAAATAAAATGCATCCAAATCAGTAAGGAAAAAGTAAAATTGTCACTATTTGCAGATGACATTCTAATCTATATATAAAATCCAAAAGACTCCATCAAAACCTGCTAGAACTGATCAACGAATTCAGTAAAGTTGTAGGTTACAAAATCACAGTACAGAAACATATTGTCTTTCTGCACAGCAATAATGAAGAAGCAGAAAGAAAAATTAAGAAAACTGTCCCATTTACAGTTGCACCAAGATAATGAAATACCTAAGAGTAAACCAACCAAAGAAGTAAAGGATCTGCACTCTGACAACTATAAAATACTGATGAAATAAATTGAAGATGACACAAAGAAATGGAAAGACATTCCTTGCTCATGGATTGGGAGAACAAATATTGTTAAAATATCTATACCACTCAAAGCAATCTACACATTCAATGCAATCCCTATCAAAATACCAACAACATTCTTCACAGAATGAGAAGAAACAATCCTAAAATTTATGTGGAACCACAAAAGACCCTGAATAGCCAAGCAAGCTTGAAAAAGAAAAACAAAGCTGGAGGCATCACAATTCCAGAATTCAAGTTATATTACAAAGCTGTAGTGAACAATACAATATGATACTGGCACAAAATTAGACACAAAGATCAATAGAACAGAATAGAAAACCCAGAAATAAACCCACAATTATATGGTCAAATAATTTTTGACAAAGCAGGAAATAAAATCCAATAGGAAAAAGACAGTCTCTTCAGCCAATGGTGTTGGGAAAACTGGACAGCAACATGCAAAAGAATGAAACTGGACCACTTTCTTATGCCATATACAAAAATAAATTCAGATTGAATGAAAGACCTAAAACCATAAAAATCCTAGAAGAGAGCACAAGCAGTAACTTCTCTGACATTAGTCACAGCAACTTTCTATATAGATCACTGAGACAAAGGAAACAAAAGCAAAAAAAAAAAAGTCTATTGGGACTACATCAAAATAAAAAGATTCTGCACAGCAAAGGAAACAGTCAACGAAGCTAAAAGGCAACTTTTGGAATGGGAGAAGGTATTTGCAAATGACATGCCTAGTAAAGTGTTAGTATCCAAAAAATATAAACAACTTGTAAAACTCAACCCTCAAGAACCAAATAATCCAATTTGAAAATGGGTAGAAGACATGAACAGATATTTTCCAAAGAAGACACACAGATGGCCAACAGGCTTATGAAAAGATACTCATCATCATTTATCATCAGGGAAATGCAAATTAAAACTACAATGCAGTATCACCCAATCCTGTCAGAATGGCTAAAATAAAACACAGGAAACAACAGGGGTTGACAAAGGATCTGGAGAAAGGAGAACCCTCTTGCACTGTTGGTGGGAATGCAAACTGGTGCAACCACTCTGGAAAATAGTATGCAGCTTCCTCTAAAAGTTAAAAATAGAATTTCCATATGACCCAGCAATTACACCACTGGGTATTTACTCAAAGAACAAAAACACGAATTCAAAGGGATCCATGCACCTCTACATTTATAGAAGCATTATACAGAGTAGCCAAGATATGGAAGTAGCCTAAGTATCTAATGATTGATGAAAGAAGAGGTGACATAAAATGGAATATTATTCAGCCACAAAAAAGAATGAAATCTTGCCATTTGTAACAAAATGGATGAAGCTAGAGAGTATAATGCTAAATGAAATAAATCAGAGAAAGACAAATACCATATGATCCCACTCATATGTGGAATTTAGGAAACAAAGCAAATGATTAAAGGGGGGAAAGTGAGAGAGAGATACAAACCAAAAACAAAACAAAACAAAAAACGAACAAACAAACAAAAAGACTCTAACTATAATCTTTATAATGTGATCGTTACCAGAGGGGAGAGAGGTGGCAGGGGGCAGGGGGGATGGGTGAAATAGGTGAGGGGGATTAAGAATTGCACTTGTCATGATGAGCACTGGGTGATGTATGGAATTGTGGAATCACTATATCATACACCTGAAACTAATAAAACACTGTATGTTAACCACTGGTATTAAAATAGAAACTTAAATACATACATACATACATACATACATACATTCAATCTAGAAAAAAATAGAGTAACACCAGCAATATGGCAAAATACAAATTTCTATTCTTCCTGTCAAAGAACCCCAATTTTGACAATCACCCACAGACAGAGCATATTTCTGGGAGTCTGGGAATCTAGCAGATGTTTCAGCACATCATTAGAGCAAAGAAATCTGAGAGTGGGTGCATTGAAGTGAGTGAGAGGAACAGTTTCAATTTGGGGGAATCACTTCTCCCCCAGCATGGCACAGTTCAGTGCCGAGAGAGACCCACTCAGCCTGCAACTTCTCCACTAAGGGAAAGAGTGTGTGAGTTAGCATCTGGCTTCCTCAGCTGTGTGGCTTTCTGACCAAAAGGCCCATTTCTTTTTCACCACATCCAGAATACTGAGGTGATCTTCATGACTGAAGGGATTGGGGATAGCTTGGAACACAGTAGTCAGGTCTCAGAATTCATCAAGGGGCAAAGATCCTATTAACCACTTTGCACTAACCACTGGGGATGACTGGCCTGCCGATACTGCTCACCTAATGGCACCCCCAACATTCCGCACACCTGCTATCCATTGGCCAGCTCCTTGTGTATGCCCCAAAGGTAGTGAATGCAGCAATTTTTAGATGGCTAGTGATCATACCTAGAAAGCCAAACTGACTCCATAGGAATGGTAGAAAGCACATAGTTGAGCATTTGGCTTTGTGCCTAGCAAACAGCAAGCTGTCAGGACCCTGACTGGCTTCACAGGGTTGAAAGAAGGCATACAATCTAAGAATTCCCTCCCAAGTGGTAGCAAAACATAGGAAGCGGATATATCCTTTAAAAAGTTCTTTAAAAAGCCTCAGAATCCATAACAGGTGTGACAGAAAGTATTTCTTTCCCAAAGTCAGTCAGGAAAGCCTACAGGGAGTGAGAGTTTCTTCAAAGGTGAAGGTAGCAATGCAAGACTTTAAGGGACATGAGAAATCAAGGAAACATGACACCACCAAAGGAACACAATAATATTCCAGTAACTTACCCCAAATAATGAAGTTCTATGATTTTTCCTGATAAATAACTCAAAACAGTAGTTTTAAGGAAACTCAGTGAGCTTTAAGAAAACACAGAAAGAGAATTCAAAGAAATCAGGAAAAAATGAGTTAAAAAACATAAAAGGAACCTAACAAAAATTCTGGAACTGAAGAATATAATCGTTGAAATGAAAAATACAACAAAGAGCATCAGCACCAGATTTTATAAAGCAGAAGAAAGAATATGTGAAGTAGAAGAGAGGTCATTTAAAATTTTCTAGTCAGAGGAGAACAAAGGAAGAGGAATTAAAGAGTAGAGAGAGCCCATATGAATTATAGAAAACTATCAGAGGAAACATTGTAGGCATTGTGTAAATCCAAAAAGGAGAAATAGATGGAGAAAGGGGCAGAAAGTTTACTTAAAGAAATAATGGCTGAGACTTTATCAATGTAGGAAGAGAGACAGACTATCAAAATCAAGAAGTTCATAAGTCCCCAGATAGATTAAATCCAAAGAAATAATCTCTAAGACACATTGCAATAAAACTGCCTAAACCAAATACAAAGAGAGAATTTTGAAAGCAGCAAGAGAGAAAAAAAATGCCTCATAAATGAAGGCAGTTCTATGAGAAGTGTTTATAATGATAAATGCCTACACTAAGAAAAAGAAATGATTTCAAATATACAACCAACTTTATACATCAAAAAACAAGAAAAAGAAAAACAAACTAAGCCTAAAATTTGCAGAAACAAGGAAATAACAGAAATCAAAGAAGAAATTTGTGAAATAATGGCCAAAAAATAATCAATAAAATTAATACCTATATTTTTGAAAAGATAAAATTGACAAACTTAAAGCTAATTAAGAAAAAAGAGAGAAGATCAAATAAAACACAATGAGAAATGAAAGTGGATACAGTTGACTGATGCCACAGAAATACAAATGTTCATAAGAGACAACCACAAACAATTACATGCCAATAAATTGGATAACATAGAAGAAATGGATAAATCCCTAGAAACTCAAAAGTTGCCAAAACAAAATCATTAAGAAATAGAAAATCTGAACAAACCAATAACAAGGAACAAGCCTGAACCATTAATTTGAAATATATCTGCAAAGTCTGGAATCAGAAGTTTTCATTGTAATTTAAAGAAGAATTAATACCAATTCTTTTCAAATCATTCCAAAAATTTGAGGGCAGGGGGCACTTCCAAAACTACTTCACAAGATCAGCATTACTTTAATACCAAAGCTAGATGAGGACACTACAAGAAAAAAAAATTATAGGCCAGAATCACTGATAAACACAGATACAAAAATGCTGAACAAAGTATTTGCAAACTGAATTCAACAGCATATTAAAAGATTCATACACCAGGGCGCCTGGGTGGCTCAGTGGGTTAAAGCCTCTGCTTTCGGCTCAGGTCATGATCTCAGGGTCCTGGGATCGAGGCCCGCATCGGGCTCTCTGCTCAGCAGGGAGCCTGCTTCCCCCCTCTCTCTCTCTGCCTGCCTCTCTGCCTCCTTGTGATCTCTCTCCCACTGTGAAATAAATAAATAAAATCTTTAAAAAAAAAAAAAAGATTCATACACCATAATGAAGTTATGTTTATCCATGGACTTCAAAGATAGTTCAACAGATGAAAATCAGTAATGTGATAAACCTTATTAACAACACAAAGGGTAAAAATCATATAGATCATATAGCCATCCCAATAGATAAAGAAAAAGCATTTGACACAATTAACAATCCATTTATGATAAAAACTCTCAAAAATTAGGTATTGAAGAAATGTACCTCAACATAATAAAGGCCATAAATAAGAAGCCTATAACTAACATCATATTTAATGGTGAAAAACTGAAAGCTTTTCTTCAAGGATCAGGAAAAAGACAAGGATACACACTTTCACCACTGTTGAGCAAAGGGAAATAAAAGGTACCCAAATAAAAAATAAAGAAGTAAAAATTATCTCTGTTTGTAGATGACATATATAGAGAAAATCCTAAGACTCCACAAAAAAAAAAACCCATTAGAATTAATAAATGAAGTCAGTAAATTTGCAGGATACAAAATCAATACACAAAAATCTGTTGTGTAATGAATAATGAATGATCAGAAAAAAATTTAAAAAACAATACTATTTACAATAACATAAAAAATAGTAAGATACCTAGGAATAAATCTACCCAAAGAGATGAAAGGCTTGTATCCTGAAAACAATAAGACAATGATAAAATAAGTTGAAGAAGATATAAATAAATGGAAAGATAGTGTATGTTCATGGATTGGAAGAATTAAATATACATAATAATAAAAATATACATACTACCCAAAGCGAACAATAGATACAATTCCTGTCAGCACTGACATTTTTCCCAGAAGTAGAATAAACAATCCTAAAATTTACATAGAACCATAAAGACTCCCAAAGAGCCAAAGCAATCTTGAGAAAGAAGAGCAAAGCTGAAGGCATCATGCTTCCTAATTTCAAACTACATTATAAAGTGATTAAAATGAAAATGATATCATATTGGCAGATCAATGGAATAAAATTAGAATCCAGAAATAAACTCACGCATATATCCTTAATTAAAATTTGATAAGGGAGCCAAGAATATACATGAGGAAAGTAGTATCTTCAGTAAATAGTGTTGGAAAAGCTAGATATCCACAAGCAAAAAAAAAAGAAAGAAAGAAAGAAAGAAAGAAACCACAATATTAAACCACTGATGAAAATTAACTCTAGATGAATTAAGGACTTAAATATGACTTGAAACTATAGAAGTCCTAGAAGATACATATCTTCTTGACATTTGTCATTGGTCTTGGCAATGATATTTTTTGTATATGACATCAAAGCACAGACAGCAAAAGCTGAAATAAATAAAACTATATCAAATGAAAAAACTTCTACTCAACAAATCAACAAAATGAAAAGGCAACCTATGGAATGGGAGAAAATATTTGCAAACCATAGATGTGTGTGTGTGTGTGTGTATATATATATATATATATATATATACACATACATATACCTATATATGTATATATTCTGGCATATGCAGATAAAAACTACAATGAACTATCATCTCATACCTGTTAAAATGGCTTTTATCAAAAAGACAGGAGATAAGTGTTGGTGAGAATGTGGAGTAAAGGGAACACTTCTATACTTTGGGTGGGAATGTAATTTGTTATAGGCATATGGAAAATAGTATGGACGTTCCCCAAAAAGTTAATAGAGCTATTATAGAATACAACATTCTCATTTCCGGATATATATCTGAAGGAAATGAAATCAGCATCTTGAAGAAATAGCTGCATCTTTGTGTTCATTATCGCTTTATTCACAATAGCCAAAATATAGAAACAACCTAAGTGTCCACTGATGGTTGAATGAATAAGGAAGATGTGAGAGATATATACATATACACACACACACTGGTATATTATTCAACTGAGAGAAAAAAGAGAATCTTGCTATTTACCACAACATGGTCAAACCTAGAGGACATGATGTTAAATGTAATAAGCCAGACATAGAAAAATACTTCATGATTAACCTTGTAGATAAAATAAAAAAGGAAAAAGTCAAAATCATAGTAGCAGAGAGTTGAATGGTAATTATCAGGGGCTCAACAGATGGGGGAAATGAGGAGATGCTTGTCCAAGGCTGTAAGCTTTCAGTTGTAAGATGAATAATTCTGAAGATCTAATGTATGGTGTGATGACTGTAGTTAGTAATAATGTATTGTATAGCTGAAATTTGCTAAGAGAGTAAATCTTAAGCATTCCAGCTACAAAAAAAAGTATGTGAGGTGATTAATGTATATGTGTATCAAGTCATCTCATTGTACACCTTATATATACAATTTTGTCAATTATATTTCAATAAAGTAGGAAGGAAACCCTATAGTAGACATGCAAAAGAAAAGGAGAAAAAATCAAAGTAAATAACTATAAAGCAAAGGAAGTCATCAAAAGTGGAAGAGATTGAAAAAACAATTGCAAAATAGAAGACAACTAGCAAAATGTGACTAGTGAGTGTTCACCTATCAGTAATTCCTTTAAATGCAAATGGATTAAACTTACCTATTAAAAGGAATAAGGTACCTGAATAGGTAAAAAACAAGAACTCACGTTAGATTTAAAGACACAATAGGCTAAAAGTGAAGGAATGGAAGAAGATATTTCATGTAAATCGCAACCAAAGAATGTTGGAGTGCCTATACTTCTATCAGAAAAATTAAAAATTGACTTTATGTCTAAAAGTGTCTCTCGAGACAAAGAAGGTCATTATATAATAGTAAAAGAGTCAACTCAACAGGAAGATGTAGCAATTTTCAATATATGTGGATCCAACATTGGAACTCCTGTCTAAAGAGGAGAAATTGTTAGCAATATAGTAATATTAGGAGACTTTAATACCCCACTTTGAATAATGGATAGAACACCCAGACAGAAATTCAAGGAAGAAGCTCTAGATTTGAAAAACAATACAAACAAAATGAACCTAATAGATATATTCGGAATTTTCCACCCAAGAGTGGAAGAATACATTCTCTTCAACTGCACATGAAAGATTCTATACAGTATCTTTTTCAACCACAATGGAGTAAAACTAGAAATAAGTAACAGCAAAAAGAATGGGAAAATTCACAAATGGAAAGAAAACACACTCTCAAACAACAATGGGGTCAAAGAGGAAAGTGGGAGCGAATTTTTAAAAATATCTTGAGACAAATGAAAACAAACACAATGTAACAAAATTTAGAGATGCTGCAAAAGCAGTGGGAAGAGGGAAGTTTTTAGTGACAAATGCCTACATTAAAATAGAAGATCTTACGTAAACTACCCAACTTTATACCTCAAGGAGTAAGAAAAACAAACCAAGCACAAAATTAAAAGGGAGGGCTTTTGCTTTGGGCGCCTGGGTGGCTCAGTGGGTTAAAGCCTTTGCTTTCGGCTCAGGTCATGATCTCAGCGTCCTGGGATCGAGGCCCAGGTCATGATCTCAGCGTCCTGGGATCGAGGCCCGCATCGTGCTCTCTGCTCAGCAGGGAGCCTGCTTCCTCCTCTCCCTGTCTCTCTGCCTGCCTCTCTGCCTACTTGTAATCTCTCTCTCTGTGTCAAATAAATAAATAAAATCTTTAAAAAAAAATTAAAAGGGAGGAAATAATAAAGATTAGAGCAAAAATAAATCAAATAGAAAATAATAAAACACCCCTTTCTACCATCTCCCTAAAAAAAGTCTGTATTTTCAAATTTTTGTGCATGTTTGATTGGTTCTCTTTGCTTTTTTTTTTCTAATTTCGTAAAGCAGAAACAATGAGTCAATATGCAGTCTTTTTTTTTCTATTATATTTATATAATGGTAAAATTTCCCTCTTAGAGCTACTTTAGTATCATCTTACAAAATTTTATTTAAAATGTTTTTCTTGTCATTCAATTCAAAAGACTTAATGTGTTTTTATTTATTTATTTAGTTAGTTAGTTAGTTAGTTAGTTAGTTTTTAAGTAAGCTCCATGCCCAGCTTGGAGCCCAACATCAGACTTGAACTCACAGCTCTGAGATCAAGACCTGAGCTGAGAACAAGAGTCAGATGTTCAACTGACTGAGCCACCCGGATCTGCTTTAATGCTTTAAAAAAAGAAAAAAGATTAAATACTTTAACTCCATATCCTGAGTTTTAGGTGTCCTAAGTGAAGGAATAAAATTACCAATTATGAAAAAAATATATACTCCATGTTTTCTCCTTTGATTTCTTCTTTATCCATGAGCTAGTCAATAAATAAAGCTGAATTTTGTGAAGACCTGGTAACTGAGAGAAGTCTTCTTTATTGTTTCAAGTGAAGTTATACATAACTTGAGGACCATCATTTTGGTCTTAGGAGATAAATGAATGTAATGTGTCGATCTGTGCCATCTTCATCGAACGCCATGTATCCGTATGGTTTTAAGCACCCAGTTATGATGACAAACATTTCAAATTCTCAGAGTTGTAGTAGCTATGGTGGCATTCTCTGAGATCATCACCTGATCTGAGATACCCCAATTAGTTAACTGAATGCTGGGGTTGCTAAAGCGATCCTGCTGAGTACACAATACTTAAAACAAGCGCCTGGAGAGAATCCATTTCCAGTATAGTTCTGGCATGCTGTAGGATTCCAGATCCATTAGACAAACAAATTTCTAGTAATTTCCTAGAAGGGATTCTGAGTATTCGAAATTTTGCTTCTTCATTCCAAAAAAAAAATTGTTTTAAGATTTTATTTATTTATTTGACAGATAGAGATTACAAGTAGGCAGAGAGGCAGGCAGAGAGAGGAGGAAGCAGGCTCCCCTCCGAGCAGGGAGCCTGATGCGGGCTCCAACCCAGGACCCCGAGATCATGACCTGAGCCGAAGGCAGAGGCTTTAACCCACTGAGCCACCCAGGCGCCCCCCAAAAAAATTTTTAATGAACTATCCTGATTTAATATCTTTGGAAATTCATAGCTTATTTTCTCTGTCACAAGAATTTGGGTGATTCAGATTTTCTGGGTTTTCATTTATTATTGACT
This sequence comes from Ailurus styani, assembly GCA_002007465.1. Lineage (NCBI taxonomy): Eukaryota > Metazoa > Chordata > Mammalia > Carnivora > Ailuridae > Ailurus > Ailurus styani. The sequence continues at coordinate 665,701 of LNAC01000043.1, forward strand.
CCTTATTTTTTATATTGTTACATCATTTGAGTCTTCCTAAAAATGTTTATTTATACGCTTATCTTTTCCTTATACTTTCTCCCTTTCAGAAAGATGTTTAAAATCAGAGATAACAATTGAAAATGGATTTTTTTCTGAATCTGAATTTGCATATCCCTTGAATAAAGAAACACAGTATCAGTGTAAATCTGGATATGTAACACCAGATGGTAAAACTTCAGGATCAATCACGTGTCTGGAAAGAGGATGGTCACCTCAACCCACATGTATTAGTGAGTAATTTTATGTTCATATTAATTATCCTGATGATTGTTGTGCAAAAGTTTACTTTAACTTAATTCTTTTCTGGGGGCAGGGGTTGACATGGCTCCCATTTAAAAAGATAAATGAAAAACATATAATTTTTTTTTACTATTAAGACTAATCACTTTTAGGGCGGAATATCAGTCCAACCTTCAGTTCAAGTTTTCTTCCACTTTAAAACATCCTGTGATTTAATTAATTAATTAATTAATTAATTAATTAATTAAAATAAAACATCCTGTGATTTGGAAACTAGACAGGGAGCCTTAGGTATATTCTCCTATAAACTCATTTATTTTTCGCTGACATCTTTGTGCCCGTTGTACCTGTTTTAAGGCGATTAAACTTTTATGTCAGTCTTTGTTTCTAGACATAAAAGTTATGTTTTCAAGTGAAGATCTGGGTCCATAGTGCATAATTTTAATTTAACCTGCAAAATTTATATGTTTGATAATCCAGGGTAGGTCCACTTCTAAAAAATCCTCTTCCTTAGGAAGTCTTCATAAACATCTATTCAGTGGAGACAGAAATGTTTCTAGATAGTACCAAATGCAGCTGTATTGAAAGATTTCTCTGTCCCTAGATATTTATGAAAATTTTTTAAGAAAAATTTGCTGAGTTTATCTTATACTCCAAAGATCTACAGTGATATTTTGAACTGATATTTAGCATATTCAATTTAAGTAAAATGGATATTTGAATATCCATTTCTACTGTTTTCATTTCCTTATTTTTTTCAATTTCCATGCTTACTCTTGGGCACTAACCACAGGGAAAAATTGATAGAAGTTTTTCCCATGTAGAACTCATTTTATACTAAATTGTAATCAGTTATACATTAAAACACTCTTAAAATGGAAGAGAAAAATCTCTCTCATTTTTTAATAGTATAGTTTTGCTTTCTTTTTTAAAGCTTTAAGATAGCTGTCTACATAACACAGTATAACATTTGAGATGAATTATTTAAACCTTTATTAACATCATTCTAGCATTGTGTTAGCAAATATTGAGACTTTTAACACTTCCTTATAATGAATTATAAAAAGTAGAGTTATGTCTCTATTCGATATTGGTAAGTTTAAGTTTAAAAGAACACAGCCATTAGAAATATATTTGAGAAAGAAAATTAGCATATGAGCTTTAGAAATTATTACATTGTAAAGTACAGTTTTATAGAATGTTTAAAAATTTACGTGCATTTTTGAAAGTTAATCTTGAATCAACGAATCTGGCCTATTTGTCACACTGCTAATGAGTTTGGCATCTTAATTCACAAAATGCTATTCTGCTTTGGTAGGTAAAGTGTGATACATCTGTAATGGCCTATTTTATTACAAGCGTAGGATAAACACATAAGTATAATTGAGAAAAGTGTTCTTAGAATAAATTTTTCAGCATTTAAGTGATAAGAAAAACTCTGTGTAGAAACATATTTTTTTCATTTCGAGTAACTTTTTCAGGACAATGATTTATCACTGGTATTCTTAGATTCTTTTAATCTGATACTTAATTTATTAGCACATACTAATTGATAAAGCTTTTTTGACCTCCTTGGGATGAGACTTAATTACATTGTCCATTCAATAATATTAGAAATGAAACCTTGGATTCTATTATGCATTAGAATCTTGTGACATGCCAGTATTGGAGAATGCCAGAATCAAAAGCAATAGCCGGTGGTTTAAAGTCAATGACAGGTTGGACTATGAATGCCATGACGGATTTGAAAGCAGAGATGGGCACACAGGTTCCATAGTGTGTGGTAACGACGGTTGGTCTCATAAACCAGCATGTTATGGTAAGTGCTGTTTTTTCAGGTATTCTTTTTTTCAGGATTAACAAAATAACAAAATGTGTTTAAAATGTTTAATTTTAAACAAATTTGCATTATTTATAGTCATTTTTAAGAAATAATGACTAAAGTCAGGTGTCTCCTGATTTAATGTAAACTGGGAGAACAGGGCGTTTTAAAGCCCAAAGACAATAATTTATCTTTAACACAGTACATTAATGTCTCCTATAGGCCATATACATGATAGATTTATAAGTAAAGTGTAATTGTTTCTTAATCCAAATGCAGTCTTCCTATTTTAAATGGGGTTCTGCATGGTATAAGAAAACCAAAATTATAGTTTCTCACAATTTCCTCAGCTATTTTGCCTTGAGTTTCAGCTTTTACACCTTCTATCTTGAGTGTTAATTTCTTCAGGTCTGAAAAACTCTTTCTTTTCTGACTTTGACAAGCTGTATGGCCAATTATTACATGACTCTCTTTCATGTTTGTGAATCCACTATTTTCTAGGAGTAGGAGTAGGACTTGAATCTGAGGGAAACTTGAGTGGATTTAGAGTGTTCCAAACCAAAGGAACAGTATGTGCAAAACCCTGGCAACAAAACAATATTTGGGAAATATCAGGGTGAGCAGATTCTACTAGAGATGTGGGAGAATTTTATGAACTGAGGCTGGACAGGAGGCAAAGAAAGGATTATTCAGGTTATTTCCAAGGCATGTCAGCCTTTAGATTAATTTTTTGATTGATAAAAAGTCACAAAGAAGCTTAAGGAAAGAAAGAATATAAATTTATTCAGATTTTTTTAAAAGGTTTTTTTTTTTCTATATGTTGTGCTTGTGGTGAGGAAGAGAAGATTCAGGAGTTTATGCAGCGCAAGTGTGGGGATTGGGATAGGGTGATGGCTGACGAGATGTAAAGCAGAACACATTTGAGATGTACTTTCTTGGGAGAAAACACAGCTGATGTTTACTAAATATTGTGTGCAAGAGAGAGTAATAAAGGATTCACAGGCTTGTTTTAAATTTCTTTTCATAAGCAAGCAGGTAAATGGCAATGCCTTTCTGTAAGGTGGTGCTGACAGAAGAAAGAGCACTTTGGGAGGAACATCAGAATTTTTGACTTGAGCACATTATGGTTGAGATGCCCATGGACAGTCAAAATTGGATATGTAAACTACAGAGTTGAATACATAGTTGAATATATAGGTCTAGCTAAGAGATATATATTTGGAATTATCACCCAATAAACAATGATATCAAATTGGGAAAGAATACAGAATAAAAAGAGAAGAAAGCTCAAGACTGAGTCCCGAAGCATTCCAATGTTTAGGTGTCAGGCAGAAGAGAAATAGGTGGCAACGTAGGTAGAAAAAGGAGGACCCAGGGAACAAGGAGAAGAAAACATTTTGGAATGACTGTTCTCATAGACGTAGAGGGAAGAAAATGATTAAAGGATAGGGAAGTATAAGTGAATCCTGTAGAGCAGCCTGGTCAATTCCAATTCCATCATTTCTAAATTCCAATTCCATCATTGACTAAATTCTAATTCCATCATTGACTAAATTCCAATTCCATCATTCACTAAATTCCAATTCCATCATTCACTAAATTCCAATTCCATCATTCACTAAATTCCAAATCCATCATTGACTAAACATGTATCTTAGGGCAACAACCAAGCTTATTTGAAGCTTCATTCACTCTTCCTCATCTGCAAAATGTTTTAATAATTACAAATGCTCTAATATGTCAAAGTATTGTTTTTCTTTTTAGTATGATTCCAGTTTTTAATGGTATAAATTAATTAGCAAGATAGGAGGGTTCCAAATAAGAAAAAATGCATTTTTTATAATATTTAGGAATGTCACGAATGTCACAAATGTCACAAACCTGACAAATTTGAAGGAATAATTTTACATATCCTTAAACTGAATCAAAATAATCAAAAATTTATTAATAGATGATAATAAATTATAGGTTCAATAAGTATAGATAGTTGTATATTATGTAAATATTCAGGACATCTAGTTATGTGGCCTTGAACATGTTTCTTTATTTTGTTTCACGTTTCAGTTTATAGTTCAGTTTTATTTCTTTACTAATACAATTATATGATACAACATAAATTAAGCAATTTTAATAGTCTTTAAACGACATTAGAAATGCCATATGTGTCTTCTGGTTCTCCAATTATATTTACATTAAACAACAATACCAATTCTTATTTGAGTGCAATTTTAAAATTATAGCATCACTTTTTTTAATTCAAGAAAACACTTTTATGTCCTGAGAGTACAAAACAATATCACATTATATTTTATAAATAAATGGCAGTTATAAAATCAGATCCAATATAAGTAAGCTGATCTTACAAATAAATTTTGGGGATACATATATTGCTATTCAATGCCTTAATATTTGAGTCCCCTATGAATTTAAAAGGTGTGTAAAAGTCTGTGTAATATTTTTCAAGGAGAAGGATTTATCTGATGCCCCTCTGTATATGCAGTACTCAGAACCTCATTTTTATAAGACACATATAAAATTTACTTTGGTGATGATTAATTACATGTTCTCACCAAATTATTTGACCTTTTTTTTTATAGAAATAGAATGCAAGGTTCCAGAAGTAGAAGAACACTTAGTTCCTGAGCCCAGAGAGGACAAATATAGAGTTGGAGACGTGTTGAAATTCTCCTGCAGAAAAAGACTTAAAAGAGTTGGACCAGATTCAGTTCAGTGTTACCACTTTGGATGGTCCCCTAATCTTCCAACATGTAAAGGTAAATACCTATTTTACAATCGCTAAAACAAGAATTAGGATTTGGATATCAGCCTTTTTTTTCCTCTTAATTTTCTGTTGGCTTTGAGTGTGTCTATAATCTAGTGCATTAAGTCAGGACATGTGTTCGTTAGTAGATACCTCAGACTTCCTTATTTAAGCAATTAATCTCCAATTGTATCTTGAAATATGTAGTGGAAGTATGCATAGATATATATGTGATGTCTCATATTTCTTTTGTTATTTTTCCTTTTGCCTACAGTTCCACCAATAATATTGGACACTTTGTATAGCATGGGCCTTATCTCAAGTTTCATTGAGTGTTTTAACAATATTCAAGCAACTTATCGTCAATTCAATCACATGTATGCTTAATCAAAGTTAAAACATCTTGATCATATCATGGCATTTTTTTCAAACAGTTCTGATAAAATGTTTCCATGGAATATGAATGTTGCTGTAATTTACACAACCACATTTATTAATTGGTTTGCCTACATCTTCAGAATATCTAGATTATTAAATGTATTTTCTGGGCTTAAATATACTTCCAATACATTCGTTCAGTGCAAGTAATAGAACTGGGAAATGTGCTTCTGGTGTAAACACCATTTTTTAAAAAGCTATAATAAATTATATTGTAAATTACATAAATTAATTTTTTAAAACTCCATTTTATGGATTTTTAAGTTGTAAAATAGATAATTTAACCATTATTTACGCAGTATTTCTCTTGTAGAGCAAACAAAACAGTGTACTCCACCTCCTCCACTTCTCAATGGGGAAGTTAAAGAAACACAAAAAGAAATCTATGAACACAATGATTTGGTGGAATATGTTTGCAATACTAGATTTCTGATGAAGGGTTTTAATAAAATTCAATGTGTTGATGGACAATGGACAGACTTGCCTATGTGTATTGGTAATGTATAAAAAATATTCATATTTAAACATAAATCAGTAGTCTTTGTATTCATAGAAACACACAAATTGCACTTTGTAAGTAAACAAATTTTGTGAAATTTTCACAGAGGTGGAGAGTACATGTGGAGACATACCTGCACTTCATTACGGCTCTGTTGTTGAGCCTTCTGCCCCTCCCTATTACCATGGAGATTCAGTGGAGTTCAATTGCAGAGAAGAATTTACAATGATTGGACACAAGTCAATTACCTGTATTAATGGAGTGTGGACCCCACTTCCTCAGTGCATTGGTGAGAAGACACTTCTCAAATTGACAGTCAATGAAATTTAATGTTTTATTGTAAAAGCTATATTTGCAAACATATTTTTTGAAATTTAGGTATATTCTTGAAAATGCCCAGTTGTAGGGGTACTTGGGTGACTCAGTCAGTTAAGGGTCTGCCTTCCACTCAGATAATGATCTCAGGGTTCTGGGATTGAGCCGCCACATCAGGCTCCCTGCTCAGCAGGGAGTCTGCTTCTCCTGCTCCTTCTGACCCTCCCTTCTCATGCTCGCTCTCTTTCACTCTCTCTCTCTCAAATAAGTAAATAAAATCTTATTTAAAAAGTCAGTTCTTAAATTATAATGAAGGCACACATTGATTATAGCTCATGATGTGTCTACAAATGAGCAATAGAATTTTATCAATATTTCTGTCACTGATATTAACACTGTTTATAAGTGTGAAGCTAAATTTTACTTATGGTTATTCATATGATTTAAATATGAGTACTAACTGCCAGGAAAATAGAACTATATTTGCATAAATACCACTTTTGTTTTTGTGTGGTACTCTTGATTTCAGGCCCTGGAAAATGAAGTTAATACCCACTTGCTACATTCCTATAGGAATCTTGCCTCTCTCAAAGTCTCTCACACTTTCCCAATCTGTTTCACATGCAACAAGTTAATGTGTTGAGGGTGAGTGGGCTGCAGGCCCTCTCAGTCAGCAGTAGAACTCAAAGGAGCCGTCATGGAGACCAGGAAACAAATCTGATGGATGGACTTCACTCAGGTTGATGTATGTAAATCATCCTGACCTTTGGATGACCAAGTCTTCTATGACTAACATGGAGAATATTGGGGACCCTTTTCGTTTTTCTCTNATATTACATTACCTTTATTGAAAAAAATATATTTAAACTAGCAACTTCATATATTCTATTTCCACAGATAAATGTGGGACCAAATGTAGTCAGGTGATGACTGTTCAGTATGTAGATCATTCAAAAAAGTGAGCCTCTTACACTTTTCTAATCCCCAAAGTGCAGAATGTATTTATGATGAACATTTTCTCTGTAATTTCCAAGACTGGACATAAGACCTATGATCATACATAAGAGCCCATCTCATGCAATATGGTCAGGAGTAAACTGGTTTGGTGGGATTTATGGACTCAAATGCTAATTTCATTATACTATTGACTCGAAGCTATTGTTTTTGTAGTAGTTGCTTTGATTCTTATTAGTCTTTTCAAGGAAATATTTTCATTTTATAGCAACCGATGAACTTGAGAAGTGTAAATACAGCTTGAGTAGACAAGAGGCAAATCCATTACATAAGACTGAGTATGATCATAATGAGGAAATAAGTTATAAATGCAAAGGAGCAATAAAGCAGAAACAGTCCACATGCATAAATGGACGATGGGACCCGGAACTAAACTGCACAGGTAAACTCTTTTTTACAATATTTTCAAAAACTTCTATTTCTTCCTAACTTGTAATCACGTAGTATCTTTGCATCTTTTAAAAACTTTTACTTATGTATCACTACACATAATTTTTAAGCTGGAAGGTAATTTAGAAACTAACCAAAACACTATTCCTAAATATTAATTGCATCTGAGCATTAATCCGCTCTAAAACAAAACACCCAGAAATTTGGTGGCCTTAAATTAACATCCTGTCAGGTAGCTTAAAGAATTAGCCTTGGGTTTTCTTTGAGGCTGAAGAAAGCCTAAAGCTGGCCTCCCCCTGGTTTCCCTTCCGGAGAAGCTCCCCTGCAACCTGCAGATGTTGGCAAATCTGAAGTCGACCCCGCGAGCTAACGTTCCAGGACCCGTGAATCGACCTTTTCCACAGCAAGCCTGGGGGTGTGTTTCAGTCCGCCGTCTGTGCAGTGCCCTGGAGGTGGTAGGCTGCCACGAACGACCTCTCCCAGTGTTACAGTCCCGGGGGACCCAGAAAGGCAAGCCCCTGTGGCCACGGGAGCCAGGAGATGGACGAGCGCCCCTCTGTGGGCTGAGCATGCTTGCCAGCTTCAGCGAGGCCGCGGGGGAAGGCAGGGCTGGGGCCCCAGGAGAGCACTGGGCTGGAGTGCACCCGCGCGTGTTATCAAGGTGGAAAGTGTCAGCACCTCCATGGGGGAAAGCGTCCCAGCAGACCCCTGCCCCTCGGGTAGANGTAGACAAGAGGCAAATCCATTACATAAGACTGAGTATGATCATAATGAGGAAATAAGTTATAAATGCAAAGGAGCAATAAAGCAGAAACAGTCCACATGCATAAATGGACGATGGGACCCCGAACTAAACTGCACAGGTAAGCTCTTGTTTACAATATTTTCAAAAACTTATTCTATTTCTTCCTAACTTGTAATCACGTAGTATCTTTGCATCTTTTAAAAACTTTTACTTATGTATCACTACACATAATTTTTAAGCTGGAAGGTAATTTAGAAATTAACCAAAACACTATTCCTAAATATTAATTGCATCTGCGCATTAATCCGCTCTAAAACAAAACACCCAGAAATTTGGTGGCCTTAAATTAACATCCTGTCAGTTAGCTTAAAGAATTAGCCTTGGGGTTTTTTTGAGGCTGAAGAAAGCCTAAAGCTGGCCTTCCCCTGGTTTCCCTTCCGGAGAAGCTCCCCTGCAACCTGCAGATGTTGGCAAATCTGAAGTCGACCCCGCGAGCTAACGTTCCAGGACCCGTGAATCGACCTTTTCCACAGCAAGCCTGGGGGTGTGTTTCAGTCCGCCGTCTGTGCAGTGCCCTGGAGGTGGTAGGCTGCCACGAACGACCTGTCCCAGTGTTACAGTCCCGGGGGACCCAGAAAGGCAAGCCCCTGTGGCCACGGGAGCCAGGAGATGGAGGAGCGCCCCTCTGTGGGCTGAGCATGCTTGCCAGCTTCAGCGAGGCCGCGGGGGAAGGCAGGGCTGGGGCCCCAGGAGAGCACTGGGCTGGAGTGCACCCGCGCGTGTTATCAAGGTGGAAAGTGTCAGCACCTCCATGGGGGAAAGCGTCCCAGCAGACCCCTGCCCCTCGGGTAGATGCTTTAAGATTAGCAAATGAATCTCCTTCTCATATGTCTAGGTGTTTCTCAAACTCTTCCTTTCACGTGGATCCCCCGGGGGTAGTGGGGCAGGGCCCCTGGGTGGCTCAGTGGTTTAAGCGACTGCCTTCCAATCGGTCATGATCTCAAGGTTTTGGGATCGAACCCCACAACAGGCTTTCTGCTGAACGGGGAGTCTGCTTCTCCTATTCCTGATCACGGAAAGAGGGTATTCAACATTTTACCACAAGTATGTCAATTTAGGATTTCTGTAAATGCCCCTTGTCTGTTTAAGAAATCTTCCTTCTATTCTTAACAGAGTGAGAAATTTTATGATCACCAATGTCAAATGTTTTTAAATGCTTTTTATGTATCTCTCGATATGATAATATGACTTCCTTAATTCTGTTAATAGAGTGAACTACATACATAAGTTTTGGGAAGTTGAACAAATCTCTCCTCCCTAGAGTTAACTCTACTAGGTGGTGACATGTTATTCTTTCTATATTTTCATGTACTCAATTTGCTGATATATTTTTAAGGAGTTTTGCCTCTATAGTCATGGGGAATATTAATCTATAGTTACTTTTTCTTTTGATGCCTCTCCCAAGTTTTGTTATTAGGATTATCGTGGCCTCATAAAAGAAATTGAGGACTGCTCTCTGCTTTTTTGTCTTCTGAAAGTATTTATGTAATATTATTACACATATTATTATTTTTTTTATTTTTACCTTAAATGACTGATAGACTTTACCTGTAAAGTTATGTATATATAAAATGCTTCTTTTGGAAGTTTTTCTTGATGAAGAATTCAATTCATTTAATAAGTAGTGAAATATTCATATTTCCTTATTGTCTTTTGTCAATGCAAGGAAGTTGGATTTTTGAAGAAAGATCTCTCTTTCGGGGCACCTGGGTGGCTCAGTCATTAAGTGTCTGCCTTTGGCTCAGGTCATGATCCCAGGGTCCTGGGATCAAGCCCTGCATTGGGCTCCCTGCTGGCAGTGAAGCCTGCTTCTTCCTCTCCCACTTCCCCTGCTTGTGTTCCCTCTCTCACTGTGTCTTTCTCTGTCAAGTAAATGAATAAAATCTTTTAAAAAAAATCTGTCTTTTATCTAATTTATGAAATTGATTGGTATACAGTTGTTTCTAATAGTCACTTAATATTCTATTTTCCTTTTAATTATATAGTTTGTTGGTATCACTTCTTTTATTCTTGACACTGATATTTATTTCTCTCTTTCATCTTGATTATTCTTCTTGGGGTTTTTTTCTTCAGGTTTTTTTTTTTTTTAGTATTTCCAAATAACCAATTTTAAAACTTAATTTTCTCCATTTACTCTTTCTTCTACTTCTTAGCCTTATTAACATTTACTATTTGTTCTGTTTTCTTTTTTCTATTTGTCTTTCTCAATTTTCTCTCTTCTGTGGACTTAACTGTTTTTTTTCATTCTAATTAATTTGATTTTAATTTTACATTTTCATTTCTTAAGGTAGAAAATTGAAACATGGATTTAAACCATCTTACTTTTTAAAGATAATCTCTATTTTTCCTTTTTTTTCAAATATTCCTTGTGATTTCTTCTTTAACCAGTTATTTAGAATTTTGTTACTTAATTTCCACATGTTTACTTTTTCCTAAATAGATTCATTCTCTTTTAACAGCTTTTTTTTTGTGGTGTGATTGCTGTACAAAGTACTGCAAAAAAAAAAATACAGAATAATTTTTAAAACAGGAAATAAAATAAGATACAAATAATTAATTAAAATACAAAACTATGAAGAAGTTTTTTTAAAAAACATAAACAGATGATTTGCAGAATAGTAATTTTGCCCTTAGGGAAATTTAGTTGCTAGACCAACCTCTGGCAAAATGTAACAGAGGAGGTGCAAATTAAGATTATTAGGGCAAAAAGGTTAAACGTCAGATACAGAAGAAACTCAGTCCTTGACAGTGCATTGAAAAAATATGCCAAGATATTTAAAACAAATAGGAAAAAAGTTTTTGATTAAATATAAAATACTTCTACACTTAGAAATAGAAAATATGAGAAAGAGAAAATATAAGATAGAAATAGAAAATATTAGTAAGCATGAATGAAGTGTGTTCAGTCAAATATTTCTCTGCATTGACTACAAAATCTTGGGTAACTGAAAGGACTTACAAGACTTCCCAGTGTACAGTCACATGAGGCCTTTAATGAAATAAACACACTACAGGAGAAAGCAAAATCAAGGAATCATACAATGGTCCAAAAGCCTCCAGGTAGAGCCATACAGTCTTCCCTCAGTTGAACAAAGCATGCTTTGTCTTCAGATTATGAGCTCCCACAATACCTGTGTGGTATCTCAGTTCTCTGGGAGCTCAAACACGAGTTTACAGAGGAATCTTGTGTCCCTTGCTGGTCATGCAACTGAAGCCAGCCTGTCTAATCTGTTCAACAGGGTGCATTTCGTTAACCTTTCTATTTCTTGACAGCATAGGCAAGCTAGGAGGAAACAGAACCTCCAGAGAGCTTTGAACTTTAAAAACACACTATAAATCATTAGTGACCATGTCTAATTCCTACCTTAGCCAAGAATCTGTATCAAATAACTAATCATTAACTACATGTAATTCTTCCTCTGACTAATTAGCTTCCATTCCACATCTTGTGAGGGTTTTAGTACAATCACAATACATTTGATTATGGATATCTATAAACAAGATCCTTATACCAGTATTTATTTAGTGCCTCTTACTGAGTGGGCAATTCAGTTAGAACCTCCAAATGGTTGGAAATCATTAAAAGAGAGGGGGCTGGGTGGGTCAATCAGTTAAGCATCTGCCTTTGGCTCAGGTCATGATGCTCAGGTCATGATGCTGGGGTCCTGGGATCGAGCCCCAAATCAGGCTCCCTGCTCAGCGGGAAGCCTCTCCCACTCCCCCTGTTTGTGGTCCCTCTCTCATTGTCTCTCTCTCTGTCAAATAAATGAATAAAATCTTTTTAAACATCATTAAAATAAGTTTTCCATAAATTATGCAAGATTTATCACGGAACGAATAAAGCAAGGATACTACAAGTAAACGGTGAGAATATAAACCACATGTGATATATTGAAGTGCTCTACAAGCTAAAGAGTATTTTTAAATATAGACCATAATGTCATTATTTGATCATTATTGATATATTATTAGTGAGTTTTCTGTTTAATTATTTTTTAATATGTTTAACTTATGATGTTTAATCAAGAAATCTAATTTTAATATTTTTAGAAGTTAAACAGCAGTCATGCCCTCCTCCACCTCTGATTCCCAATGCTCAAAATGTATCAACGACAGTGAATTATCAGGATGGAGAAAAAGTATCTGTTGTCTGCCAAGACAATTATATAATTGAGGATACAGAAGAAATGGTGTGCAAAGGTGGAAGATGGCAGTCAATACCACGCTGTGTGGGTCAGTAGCACATAACTTGCTTTATAACATTCTTTCAAATGAGGTTAATACTCCCCTGTGCTTTGTGTAAAGGAACAAGATGAAGACTTTTCTCTATATCTATTTCACTTTACCTTGAAACAGTAAATTACAAACTAAGTATACAAATCAATCCGCATTCTTTCACTTCTGTGAAATGAACAAACAACTTTGGGTTATTGTGGGAATACCATAGAAAATTTCTGTTTACGCCTATTTTACTCCTCATGATGAACAGGACAAGAATGAAGGGGCATAGTGAGCAAGTAGATAATAGCATAGATTTTATGGAGACATATATGCTTGCAAGTTTCAAATGTTTTTCAGTTTTTTAATAATTTAATTTGCTCAAGTTATCCTTATTTTAAAATCCCAAATGGTATTTGATTGCATTTTTCAATTTATACATTGTATCTATACTCGACCCTTCGATCTCTATTTTTCTTCATACAGAAAAACGCGGGTGTCCTCAACCACCTCATATAGAACATGGAATCATTAAATCATCTGAATTTTCAGAAGAAATAAAAGAAACATTGAAACCTAAGCTTTACCCACATGGCAGCAAATTAAGTTACACTTGTAAGGATGGTTTCACAATATCTGAAAAAGAGGAGATAATATGCGAGATGGGAAAATGGAGTTCTCTACCCTGGTGTATAGGTGAGGACAGTAGGCAAACTAAAATTCTGGTTTTGAATTTCAGTACAATCCATTAAACATAATTATCACCAAAGTCATGAGGAAGAGTCCTTGAGGTTTCTAAATATGTAAAATCATTTATATCTAAATATCTAAAATCATTTATACAATTATGTACCTTACCAATTTTTGCAAAAATCAAATCTATCCCATTTTTCTTAATTTTTTGATTCACTACAGAATCACTTTCAATGATAATTGTTTAATTAAAACTAGATGTGTAGTGAAATTAAACCTACCTTTTTTGTACAGGTATGCCTAGTCATATTCCTACCTATTTATATAAATTGTACTGTTTGCTTTGCCATCAGTTTTTTGTTGTTGTTGCTGTTTTTCCTATCATTTCCTTCCTGATTTCTTACAATATATGGTACTAATCTTTAGATGATTAATTCTCGATGCCTTCTTTTCATTATTCACTATATTGGTTTAAGAAGCACTAATAGTCTCTTTCATAAATATATTGACATTTTTATTTTTTACTTTTTATTATTTTTTAAGTTTTCACTTAAATTCCAGTTAGTCAAGGGCATTAAGGAGGGCCTTGTGATGAGCACTGTTTGTTGTATGAAATTGATTAATTACTTAATCATTATACACCTGAAACTAATATTACACTGTATGTTTCCTAACTGGAATATGATATTTGTCTTTCTCTTATTTATTTTGCTTAGCATTATACGCTCTAGCTCCATCCATGTCATTGCAATTGGCAAGATTTCATTCTTTTTATGGCTGAGTAATATACATACTACCTTTTCCTTATCCATTCACCTATCAGTGGACATTTGGGCTGCTTCCATATCTTGGCCATTGTAAATAATGCTGCTATAAATATCAGGGTACATGTATCCCTTTGGATTAGTCTTTTTGTATGCTTTGGGTAAATACCTTGTCACGCAATTGCTGGTTCATAGGATAGCTCTATTTTTAACTTTTTGAGGAATCTCCATACTCTTCTCCAGAGTGGCTGCCCCAGTTTGCATTCCCACCAACAGTGCAAGAGGGTTCCCCTCTCTCCACATACTTACCAGCCCCTGTTGTTTCTTGTGGTTTGTTTTTTTATTTTAGCCATTCTGACAGGTGTGAGGTAGTTTCTCATTGTGGTTTTGATTTGTATTTCCCTAATGATAAGTGATATTGGGCATCTTTTCATGTGTGTTGGCCATCCATAGTCTTCTTTGGAAAGATATCTGCTCATGTCTTCTGTCCATTTTTAATTGGATCATTCATTTCTTGGGTGCTGAGTTTTATAAGTTCTTTCCATTTTTGGATACTAACCCTTTATCAGATATGTCACTTGCAAATATCTTTTCCCATTCTGTAGGCTACCTTTCCATTTTATTGTTTCCTTCACTGAGCAGAAGTTTATTTTGATGTAGCCCCAATAGTTTATTTTTGCTTTTGCTTCCCTTGCCTCAGGAGATGTATCTAGAAAGAAGTTGCTACGGCTGATAATATATTGACACTTATAGTTTCAAACTCTTGCTCAGGTTGTCAGCTGGGCACACATCAGAGCGGTGGTTTTAGGAAGCATTTGAGCACCTTCTCTGTGTTATGATTGTAGCTCCTGTGTTATCATTTATTTTCAAATTATACTGCCCAATATGGCAACCAGTACATAAAATGAAATTTCAGGGTTAATGAAACATGGAGTCATTCTTTCATTTTTTTTTTAGGGCGTCCTTGTGCACCACCAGAATATGTGGTTCCACATAGTATTCCTCTTCGCGAATCAGACACTTATGAGTATGGAGAAGAAATAGTATACGAATGTGTGGAAGGTTTTGGGACTAATGGATCTGCATCTATAAAGTGTTTAGGAGGAAAATGGTCCCATCCACCAAAGTGCATAAGTATAGTGTATTTAATTTTACTCTAAAGTTGATCAATATTCTTAATTCTGAGCATAAATGGTACAAATATGAAACCAGGCAGTAATTCTAGAATTAACAAGGTATCTCTGGAAAGTTGTGGAGTCTGGTAGAGAATTAATAACCCTACTAATAATAAAAGCATAGCAGCATAAGCCCAAATTGTTTCACTTTCACATCGTTTCATGCGCACATTCAACATCCTCTGATACACGTCCTCAGGCTCCTCATCTCTGCTCCTGGATCACAGCTCGTCCCTGCTCAGCAATCTCATCATCATTCAATTTACTGTTAATCAGTTATCTCCTTATAAGTGTATATTTTTCTAAGATGTGTGACATAATTAAAAGTAACAGATTTTGACAGACGCAAAAAATACAATACATACATAGTGTAGGTGGCTTGTATGGGCAAAAAAGAATTTGAATGGAAGAAGTGTGATATCAAGCATTACATGTATCCCTATCTTTTCAGGTTTCCCATATCATCATCCCCATGTTTTACTTTTGATAAACATGGGACGATTTAATATAATTAAGTCAGAAGGCTTCTAACACATTTTTCAACTTATAAAACAATGTGTACAGTGCTCATTGGTTTGATGTGTACCTATTATTCTACATTATAGTTATTGGTCATTACGTATTTTAAAAGATTTACCAAAGAAGTACATATTCTTTTCTTTCAGAAACGGATTGTTTTGGCCTACCTGACTTTGGTAATGCCATACTCATAGGCCCGAAGAAAGAATCATATAGGTCAGAAGAAAAAGTGACTTATAAATGTCCAAAGTATTTCCAATTGGATGGACCAAATTTTATACAGTGTATTAAGAGCCAATGGATAGGAAACCCAATATGCAGAGGTACTTCAATAAAATTTTAGAATCTATTTATCAAAATGTCTTAAGTAATATAGTATACAATTCCTTCTAACATCATTTAAACAATGGATGTAGATTATTGTTTTAGTCCTGGTCAAAAAAAGTTTATGCTTTAACCTAAAGGAATGAAATTGTGTACTCGGTGGTTAGTCTTAAAGCCCAGTGGTTCTCAAACTATGGTCTCTGGTATAGCAGCATCAGCATCTTCTGAGCAATTGTTAGAAATGCAAATGTAAATTCACTGGCTCACTAAGACCTGTTGAGTCAAAAACTCTTGAGCTGCAACCCTGAAAGTATCTTACCAATTCCCGAGGGATTCAATGTGCGCTCCATTTTAGGAACCATAGCTCTAGCCTATTAGGTTT
Source organism: Ailurus styani (assembly GCA_002007465.1). NCBI lineage: Eukaryota > Metazoa > Chordata > Mammalia > Carnivora > Ailuridae > Ailurus > Ailurus styani. Next base: position 682,102 of record LNAC01000043.1, read on the forward strand.
TAGGAAGCATTCGCGCACCTTCTCTGTGTTATGATTGTAGCTCCTGTATTATCATTTATTTTCAAATTATATTGCCAAATATGGCAACCAGTACATAAAATGAAATTTCAGGGTTAATAAAACATGGAGTCATTCTTTCATTTTATAACCTATTATACTTTTCATCCACCTGAATCTCACTGGTGAATTATACATTGGTCATTGAAATGTCAAGCATTTGCAAAAAAAAATTATTATTAAAGAGTGTTTTTATAAATTATACATTTATTTTTCTGCTCTTTTTCCCCATCTCCTACTTGGATCCTCAGTTAATCATCTTCTTGCTTCAACTATAGTATTATTCTAAGTGTGTTAATTCTTCATTTATTCTCTAAGGAAGTGCCTACCGTGTTTTTTTTTTCCTAAGGGCCTAAGATTACATTCATAAACAGGATGATTGCAAGCCAAAATTTGATATCAAATAATCTTATTATTATTATTTTCTTGTAGTTTATAAATTCATATTGAATTTATATAATTTGTAATACTGATTTTACTAAAAATGGGGAATGTCCAGAAAACCTCTCATTTTCATAGAAGCTTAAATCTTATCAAAAGATATTGCTTCATCTCCTTTTTTTCAATCTTATATGTAAATTTCTTAAAATTGGCACTCTTTGGGTGCCTGGGTGGCTCAGTGGGTTAAAGCCTCTGCTTTCGGCTCAGGTCATGATCTCAGGGTCCTGGGATCGAGGCCCGCATCGGGCTCCCTGCTCAGCGGGGAGCCTGCTTCCCCCTCTCTCTCTCTGCCTGCCTCTCTGGCTCCTTGTGATCTCTCTCCCTCTGTGAAATAAATAAATAAAATCTTTAAAAAAAATTGGCACTCTTTCATGACAGATTAACTGTTGATTTTAAATCTCCCTTGGCTATATTTGGAATCCCATTCATTGATTTGCTACTCAAAATGATCATTATGTTAGAGATGCTACTTTTTTTCTTTCTATTCAGATATTTCTTGTGAGAAACCACCTAAAGTAGAAAATGCTATTGTACTAAGTAAGAAGTCTAGTTATCTACCTGGTGAGACTGCACGTTATGAATGTAACAAACCTTTTGACCTGTTTGGGGATGTAGAAGTGACATGCTTAAATGGGACCTGGTCACAACCACCTCGGTGTGCAGGTAAACTATCTTATTTCCCCTCTGGTTTTAGAGAATGTATTAGGGACTAAATATGTCAATATAAGTAAATATAGTGACATAGTTCTTATGGAATCTTTTTTTTATCTCAAATAAAATGATAGTGCTTAAAATCCAATTTTTCTTTTTGTGGACTGCATAGTGATATTATATATTTATTTCATGAAAGATTTGGCCACATTAGGACAGTTGGAATCATGGGAAATTCTCTCTCTCTCTCTCTCTCTCTCTCTCTCTCTCTCTCTCTCTCCTTTTTTAGAGAGAGAGTGCATGAGCATAAGCAGTGAGGGGAAGAGCAGAGGGAAGGGAGAGAGAGAATCTTTAGCAGACTCCACGCTGAGCGTGGAGCCAACTTGGGGCTCCATCTCAAGACCCTGAAAGCATGACCAGAGCAGAAATCAAGAGTCAAAAGTTTAATCGACTGAGCCACCTAGGCACCCAGAAAATTCTCTGTCTTAAGCAGTAAGACACTCAGTTATTTCCTGAGGAATAAATATACTAAAGATATGTTGGGGGTGGGGGCTATTTCACTTTGAGACACACAATCGATGGAGCAGCTAGGGCATGATCATGGAATGTGATATAAATTTGGGCTTTTTCAGCATGTGGACTATATAAAGGTAGGTTTCTAGCTGACCCCAACCATGGAATTAGTATATATAGAAAAAAAGTCTGAGAACCTGGTCATAGGACACTCCAGGATTTAAAGTTGAGGAAATAAGAGGAGCCAACAAAGGAGCTATTAGAGACGCTTGTTTTTCCAATCAAGTTTTGCCTGGCATATGTATTTTCCAGTCTTTTACTTTGAGCCCACTTATGTTTTCATGTTGAAGTTAGTTTCTTTTACTTGCCATATAGTCGGCTCTTGTTTATGTGTCCGCTCTGCCATTTTCAGTCTTTTAACTGAAGAATTTAAGCCATTTACACTTAGGACACCTGGGTGGCTCAGTGGGTTAAAGCCTCTGCCTTCGGCTCAGGTCATGATCTCAGGGTCCTGGGATCGAGGTCCGCATCGGGCTCCCTGCTCGGCGGGGAGCCTGCTTCCTCCTCTCTCTCTACCTCTCTGACTACTTGTGATCTCTCTGTGTCAAATAAATAAATAAAATCTTTTAAATAAATAAATAAATAAATAAATAAATAAATAAATAAACCATTTACACTTAAAGTAATTATTGATAGATTAGAGGTTGTGTCAGCCTTTTTGTTACTTGCCTTGCTTTTCTTTCCTCTGTTTCTCACTCCCATTTCTTTTTTTGCCATTCCTGTGGATTTTTGGGACATTTTAAAATAATTTTATTTTGAGGGTGCCTGGGTGGCTCAGTTGGTTAAGCAACTGCCTTCAGCCTGGAGTCCCAGGATCGAGTCCCACATCAGGCTCCCAGCTCCATGGGGAATCTGCTTCTCCCTCTGAACTTCTCCCCTCATGCTCTCCCTCTCTCTNCTCTCTCTCTCTCTCTCTCTCTCTCTCTCTCTCGCTCTCTCAAATAAATAAATAAAATCTTAATAAAATAATTTTATTTTGATATGCTTTTGTTGGTTGGAGCATATCTCTTTGTATAGCTTTATCCATGGTTGCTCAAGGTATTAGAATGCACATACATAGCTTGTCACTCCCCCCAGCCCCAATGGTTTCGACATTTTAACACTTCACATGAAATGAAGAAACTTTACTTCCACTTAGGTCCATTCACCCGCCCCACATTTTGTTTTGTTTTGTTTTGTTTTATTTGTTCATTTGTTTGTTTGTTTTTATTGAGAGAGAGGGAATGGAGTGGCAGAGGGAGAAGGAGAGACAAAATCTTAAGCAGACTCCACACCCAGCTCAGAGCCTGACACAGGGCTCAATCTCACAATCCTGACATCATGACCTGAGCTAAAGTCAAGAGTAGACACTTAACCAACTGACTGAGCCTCCCAGGTGTCCATATGTTCCCCACATTTCAAACATAAATTTCTGAAGTATTTCTTCTACACATATTGAGCACCATATCAAATAATACAATGTTGCACAAACACCAAACCTGACAAGCTCCTTAGGAAAAAGAGAGTCCATTATATTTACCCTTATTTTTTCAGTCCGTTGTTTTTTCTTCCTTCATGAAGTCTCAATCCTTGCTCTGATATCTTTTCCCTGACATTTGAAGAATTCCTTTAGCAAATGTTTAAAGATAGATCGGCTGGAGATAAATCCTCTGTTCTCCTTTGTCTCAGAATATCTTCTTTTCTCCCTTAAACCCCAAAGGATAGTATCACGGGATTTAGCATTTGGGGCTGAAAGTTCTTGTCTTCTAGCACTTGAAAAATATTGTCACTTCTTTCTGGCTTGATGGTCACAGATGAGAACCCCACTGACATTTGAATCCTTTTTACTTTATAGGTTTGTATAATTTCTACTTAGCTGCTTTTGAGATTTTTTTCTTTTTCTTTACTTTTCCTCAGTTTGATTATAGTGTATGTTGTCATGAATTTCTTTGGGTTTGTCCTGTTTGGCTTTTTCAATATGAATGTTTATGCCTTGTGCCCAATTTGGGAAATTTTCAGTCCATATTTTTATAAGTTTTTTTGCTTTTGTTTTCAGTCTATATTCAAAGTGAGCCATTTATATTCTATATTCAAGTTTATTTATCCTTCTGTCATCTGTAATCCACGATTGAGCCCATCCGGTGAAGTGTTTTTTTTAATTCCACTATCATATTTTTCAGTCCTATAATTCCCACTGGATTTTTAAAAATCATCATCAAACAATTCCAATATCTGTGTCATCTCAGTGTTGTGATCTGTTGATTATCTTTTCTCTTTTGAGATTTTTCCTGGTCCTTAGTATGATGAGTGATTTTCAATTGTATTTTAGACATCCCAGGTGTTGCATTTTAAGACTCTGGATTTTATTGTAATCTCTTATTTATCAGGTCTCCATTAGTGTAGAGTGCAAGTCCGGGCTTCCCACTTGGCCTCCACTGACGCCATGGAAAGTGGAGAAGTGTGTTGTTTCCTGACTGTGGATAGAAGTCAAGGCTCCACCCTTGACCTCTGATCAACATGGGGAGAGGGTTGGTCAAGGTTTCTTCTGTGATGTTTTTTGGGAGTAATTCAAGTATTGTGAAAAAAAAAAGAGTATTTCTGTCTTGCTAGAATATTCTTTTTCTGAGCCTTTGGTTAAAGACAGCAGGCAAGTCTTGGGAGGTTTTTTTTCCCCCCTGAGCTTGATATCATTTCTGGGTTCCAGTCTTCCTCATTGCCCGGTCCAGGATCAACAAGAGGCAGAACGAAAACCCAAACAACTCACTGCAGTATGATTCCTTGAATATCAAGGCCTCTGATCAGATTGACATCTTCTCTGCATCCTTTATAATCTCTTTTGTTGGTTTATATAATATGTTCAGGTTTTTTGGTGATACTGAGCAGAAGGAATAAGCCAAAAGGTTTTGACCTCATCATATCCAGAATAGGAAGCCAGCAATTCCCTTTCCCATTATACAACTGTGTAATTCTTTCACTTTAATTAAAGAAGGTGATGTTTCTTTTGTAATAAAAATGAAAATCAATAAAAAATGACTAGAGATACAATAGAAACTGCAGTATGTTGTAGGTAACAAGAAAGTTTCTTTGTTCCTATTAGCTATCCATCTGTCCAGTATTGATTCAGTAAAGATACTTTTTAACACAAAAATGCGGTAAAGCAGACATATTTGTTAACGCTTTATGTGTGCTTTCATGTGGGATAAAAGGAAAGGCTTAAAAGCGTGATTCTCAGTTTAAGTGATTAAAATTTCTTCAGTGGGGGCGCCTGGGTGGCTCAGTTAGTTAAGCGTCTGCCTTTGACTCAGGTCATGATCTGGGGGTTCTGGGATGGACCCCACATCTGGCTCCCTGCCCAGCAGGGAGTCTGCTTCTCCCTCTGCCTGCCCCCGCCCCCTTGGCTTGTGCTTTCTCTCTCTCCCGGACTCTTTATCTTTCTCAATAAATAAATAAAATCTTTAAAAAAATAAAATAAAATTTCTCCAATCAATCATTTCTGTCAGCAGAAATCACAAGTCTTGATGTTGCATATTGTGCTACATTTTTATTTGGTTTATTTTAACCTGTTTTTCTTTGGTCTTTCAATAAATCAAATAAATATTTTTTTTAGATTCTAGAGGAAAATGTGGGGCTCCTCCAGCTATTGACAATGGAGACATTACCTCACTCACACAATCAACATATGCTCCGGGATCATCAGTAGAATACAAATGCCAGCCCTTCTATGTACTTCGGGGACAGAGGATCATAACATGCAGAAATGGAGAGTGGTCACCACCACCAAAATGCTTAGGTAAATATTTCAATATTCTCATGGATCCTGGGAATATCAGTATAATAGATGTTTCGCTGTTATTAATAGAATTTTCATGGATTAGCAAATATTTGTTGAATGTTGACTACCAAATACTAATGTGTAAAGAAATAAAGTTGGGGGAAAAAAACTCTTGTTCAAGCAAAAGATCCTTTAATGAAAGGACTTGATTTCTTCATTTTAAAATTGATATTATGAATCTTTGATTATAACATTTAATCATCACACCTTAAACATAGTACCTCATTTTACATCATTAATCATTTAAAGTGATTTAAATGGACACGATGGATTTTCAATGAGTTGGTTTGAAAAAGGTTTTGAAAACGAAGCCCTGGACTAGTGTAGAAGATTCTACTTGAAAGTCTGGAATTCTGTTTTCAATGTTTTATGTTCTTTTTTTTTTATATATCCAGAGGCCTGTACCGTATCAGAAGACATCATGAGAAAACATAACATACGATTACGATGGTCTTATGAGACAAAAATTTATTCTAAAACAATGGATATTATTGAGTTTGAATGTATCGATGGATATCATAAGAAGACAATGAAGGATACATTCCGAGTCACCTGTCGGGAAGGGAAACTGACATATCCTGAATGTGAATGAAACAATGGTTAAGATGCTTCTTAAAATTAAAATATGTACATTTACTCAGAATTTTTCATTATCAATACAAGTCTCAGTTTATTTTGTTAAGTATTGTGTAACTCATTTATATTCATAAGTCAGAATTTGTATTAAATATTATATGGATGATGTGATTATAATCAGAGAGATGAATAAATCACTTCTTAAAATCACCTCATTAAAACTTGGCAAACCAAAATGCTTTGTGTCCTACTCATAAAATATCTATGGCACAAAATTAGATTCAATCACTCCAGAGCCTATTTCTATCCATCTTTCCCTCTAACTTTCTCAAAGCTTCCTCCATAACTTCTGGGGCTGCCTGAGACTCTCCATTTCAGAGGACAAGGGAGAAAATGCTTTTCTCTATCTTTAAAATAATTAAAATAATTTCACTTCAAAAACACATAAAAACGTAACTGTGTCATACCTATGTTAGTAATCTATATAGTAAATATATACACCAAAAATGATGAAATGCAAGATCTTCTACAAAATGGCTATCTAGCACACATAAAAATTCAAACAAATCATAAAGAGAACTTAGAATCTAATTGGGTACATAACTGTCACACCATAACATGAAAAGTGACAAAAAGAAATCCAATATCAAGTATAAACACACACACACACACACACACACACACACAGTGTGGCTTGAACATTGCATAAATGTTTATAGAATCAAGATTGTCAAGAAGTACAATAAAATATTTATAATAACTACAGTTGAATTCAGAAATGTTAGGGGTAAGAGTTGGTGGTTAAGTCCTTGATGCTCACCTATATTTTCCAAGTTTTCTATCTTACTATGTATCACCTTTGAGCCACAATAAAGGTGGTTATTTTAATGGAGTGCCTGGCTGGCTCAGCCGGTAAAGTGTGCTCATGATCTCACGGTCGTGAGTTTGAACCCCACGTTGGGTGTAGAGATTATTTAAATACGTAAATAAATCATTTTTAAAATAAAATAAAGATATATTAAAAGTAAGACAGTATATGTTGAGAATTACGAGGACCTCTTTGGTAATGATCTTCAAATCTAATGACATCTTCATGATTTTGCTGCTATAGAGGGTCTTGGGATCATTCAACCACAAGAGTCTAAAATATGATTTTTATGTTCGTACATTTCAAACAACATAATTAGTTAAAATCAGTTGACCGTAACATTTTTAACTTCTACAAAAACATGAAAATTTTCAGATGAAAATAAAGATATAATTAAGGTGAAAATTTTAAGGTGATATCTTGTTACTTCATTTTGCATCAATTCAGGTGGCACTCTTAGAATGAGAAACCTGGCTATCTCTAGTGGAGTCAATTTATCTAAATCTGAATCACAAGTGACAGACAGTTTTCTCACATTTAAAGGAACATTGTTACAATTGGCAAGTTATCTTTGTTGTTAATATTGGTAAACATACTATTTCTCCAAAACTGTTCACCTAATGCTTGTGGAATCTGTTTATGACACTTAACCTGTAATCAATATAGTCTATAACTAATCATTTTCATTGTTGGCTGCAAAATAGTGATTTTTAAGATTAATTCTATTCTTTTTGTGTACTTATCATTTTTGTGTGAAGATGAGTGTTAATTTTTGCTCTTTAATTTCCAATTTTTTGAATAAGAACTTGATGATAGTGACCAGTGATGGCTTTTCTAAATACACTACTGGAAGTTTGCAAAGCACTGTGTAATGTGTAACATACATTACCTCAGTCGTTTCTAATGGAAACCCTATTAGGTAGGTATTACCTCCACATCTTTCAGAGAATGCAAGAGTTTCAGAAAGAATGAGCTATTGGCATGTGATGACATTGATAGGGAGAAGCCAAAGCATAATTTGAAACTAATCTCTCTCACAGCTTTTTTTCTATAAGCAAGGATATTTCATTAGTTTTGGAAACAACCTCCCCTCCCCAAATAATGCCGGTACTCAAAAAGCAATAACGCTTTGAAAAATTTACCTAGAAGTGGCCAAAAATATTTTAAAATAGATTTGAAGATCATTTGTAGTTTTCTCCTCATAACATGACGGGCAAACCTGGGACATGGGTGGAGTCTCTGTTATTGTTATCATTCCACGTAAACTAAAAAACACGGAGAAAATCCTGAGACCTCTAGGGTGCAATAAAATGTAAAGACTTTAATAAAAGCCCTTAAGAAAATTATTCGAGAGGCCTGCAAAACTAAGAAAACACAAGAGTTCGATTAATTTTGTGCAGTTGAACTAAACTGAATGGAACAGGAGCTGGCACAGTTCCAACCGAACACAACACTGACTAGAAATTAAGTCATGGTCACCACGGCCGCCTCACTACCGACCGGCCAACGCCAGCCGCTCGCGCAGGCGCAGAGCCCGGCCGAGGGAGCGCGACGGAGCGGGAATCCGCCCCGCCTTCCCCAAGCCCCGCCCACCCAGCTTCAGTTCCCGGCCTTGCCACTAGGGGCGGCCGCGGTCCCCGCAGCGCCTGTAGCTGCGAAGCTGAGTGGTCCGTGTTTCCACCCGGGCCCTTTTTCCAGCTGGGCCCCAGCATGGCCGCCCCCAGGGCTGCGGGTCCGGGAGTCGCCGCGTTCTCGTTTTCCTGACAGCCCCTGGCTTCTGTGAGCTCCTTCCCCTCCCCAGGCCACTCCAGCAGACATGTTTGCCAAGGCCTTTCGGGTCAAGTCCAACACGGCCATCAAGGGGTCGGACAGGTGAGGGAGAGGAGGGGCCGGCTCCGCCCACCAGGGCACGCGGACCTCTCGGTGCAGGCTGGCCCACAGCCCCCTCTGAGCTAGGTCAGCCGGCCTGGGGTGGAGGCCAGGGCAAGTCCAGCCCGGGTGGGACCCCGGGGAGCAGGGGCGGGTTACACGCATTTTGAGGGCGAAGACGGAGAACAGGCCTGGTGTGTCTCCGGTGCTAGAAAAGGAAGACGGAATCCAGTCCGCGCTTACTGACTGCGGCCTGTGGAAGGTGTTGTGGAGGGTGCAAACACGAACGGTTACAGGGTCCCCGCCCTCCAAAGCGCCTCGAGTCCCTTAGGGAAAATCAGATGGGGCACCGAGAACTACAACTGTAGGAGAAAAGGGACGTACTTCTCGCAGGAGAGACAGATGGGGGGCGGGGTGGGAGAGAATTAAGGGACGTGTTTTAAGAACTGTATCGGTTACACAGTGCGGCTGATGCTGATACCACGTCGCGAAGTTTGGGACCAGTGTTCTCTAGTTGTCACTCTTGGTACCCTCGTATAGCTTTTTGACCATAAGCCGACAGATTTGCCAGGCAGATAAGAGAAAGTGGGTCGCAGGGCGAGGCACGGAGTCTGAAGGTACGGCCGAGTTTCTAGCCAGGCTAACTTGGTTACTCACTGGATCTCAGTTTTCCTCTTTCTTTGTAAAATGGAAAGACTTGCCCCCAGGAATGTGAAACTAGATGAGACACTGGATGAGAAAGAGAATAGGATGTTTTGGAAGAGGGTATGAGAATAGGGCGTCATAAACCAGTTTTTCTTGGCCCTTGTGATTTTATAGTAAGTCCTCCGGAGTCCTTGGTACTTATTAAAATCCATCCAGGCAGGATTCATGCCGGGTATTGGTTTGCTTTCTGCAGGAGAAAGCTTCGGGCTGATGTGGCGGCTGCTTTCCCCACTCTTGGAACAGATCAGGTCTCTGCGTTAGTACCCGGAAAGGAAGAGCTCAACACTGTGAAGCTGTACGCTCACAGAGGGGATCCAGTGACTGTGTATGTGTGTGCTGGTAACCCCATCCTGTTTGAACTGGAGAAAAACCTATATCCAACAGGTATGCCGATAGGATGGAGAGGACCATTACTGTGATCCCTGCCTAGCATCTGTTCCTCCTCCTTTCTTTCATTAACCTGCCTTACTTAAAGCGTGAAGTACAGAATCTCCCACTGTCATCCCTAAGGATCTTTTCAGACCCAGTGTCCCTAGAATTGGGTCTATCTCAGGACATGTAAAAAATATTCTTAAAACTTCACTAGCAGGATTTTCTTAAGAAACTGAGGAGAGACGGTGATAGGAAGGAAGCTGGGTTAATTGAACTCCATACCCAGCTGTCTTAGTGATGTTCTTCGATGGAGATACCTCACAGGGATTCTTTCTTAGTCTCTACCTGGCTCTCAGGATCCTTTGCTTTCTCTCCTTGTCACTTGGGGCTCTTCTTCCCCCCGCTTGGCTGCAGCAGTGCAGTGGGGTCTCCTGAGGTTACCTGTGCCCCCACCCCACTTTGTGGCTGTGCAGACATAGGCCCTTTTTGATCTAAGGTTTTACTGCTAGTCACTGGGAACACAGAATACGAATAGAAAACATGGGGAAATTTCAACATATCCTACAAGCTGGCGCGCCGTTCTTCGCTTTCTTGCTTCTGAGGTCCCAGATGGAATCCTTTCTGGGTCTCTGTCCCCACTTTTATCTCCTGTGCCCGTTGCTGCTGTGGCATCCAGGTGGAATCATAGGAGCCTCCCAACCTCTAGTGACATCCCGTTTTTTAAGTATCTGCCTGCTTTAAGAAAGAAACCTCTTTGGGCCTCACAGCCTCCTCTCTAGCTTTGAGTTGAGTTTCTTTTCTAAATTAAAGTGACCTTGGTGTTTGGCTTTGCCAGTTCCCTGGGAGATTGACCTTTTGGCCATAAGTCTTCGTGTGTCTCTCTTTGGGCAGTGTACACCTTGTGGTCCTATCCTGACCTTCTCCCAACGTTCACAACGTGGCCTCTGGTGCTCGAAAAACTGGTGGGGGGAGCAGGTAAGAGGATTTTCCTGTATTCTGGCTATTGGCTGAAACCTACTTAGTAAGGGCCAACTGCTTTAATAAATGCACCCATTTCCTGGGTTCATACAATTGAAAAATGGAATTTTCCCCACATGTGTGTTTCCTCCCTCACTTGGCTGCTTCCATAAGGTCCCTGGGTCACTACGACCTTGTTGAAAGGCTTCAGTAAGCTTTGTACTTTGTACTTAAACCAGAAAATACTCTGTAAACGACCAAATGGTATGCTTTAAATCAATAAGCTAAGTTTATGAAAAGCAGAGTAAAAAATCACGGAACTGACTCTCAGCTTGGTGCTTCAGTTTGACCACTAGCCCCCCAAAGGGAAGAGATCTGATACTCAGGTTGCATTTCTTAATTTTCATTATGAATAACCTAATTGATACTTAATAAGTGTTTGTTGGTTGAGTGAATGAATCAATGATGAAGTAAAATGTGGAATTGGTTAGAGGCAGAATGTGGGTTGTGATGCTCTTGTCTTATGTGCCACAGATTTGATGCTGCCCGGCCTCGTGGTGCCCCCTGCTGGTCTGCCTCAGGTACAGAAGGGTGACCTCTGTGCCATTGCCTTGGTGGGGAACAGGTACTGTGCCAGTGCCCTGTGCCTTTGGGGAAAAACTTAGGTAAAACTGGGGAAAGGGGTGGGAAAGGGTGACTTCCAAACCTTATGGATAAAGGATTAAAAGAAAAAAATACGTTCTTCTTCCAGAAACAGAGAGCGGGCCATGGGGGAATGACAGTGAGCCTGTGTGGGTGTCTGCATATCTCAGCCAAGTGTATTTGCTGCTGCTACTATTCCTCACCCTTCCTTCCTTCCCCCCTTCCCTCCTAACTTCTTTTCTTTCCTTATCTTTTCTTTCATTTTCTATCTTCCTTCTTTCCTTCCTTTCCTTCTTTCTTAATAATTTTGCTTATAGAAGGGTTGCAAAGATAGTATAGAGTTCTTACCCAGTTTCTTGTAATGATGAAGTTTTATATAACCATAGTACATTTATCAAAACTATGGAATTAACATTGGTATAGTCCTATTAATAGAATTGTATACTTTATTCCACGAAATGTCTTTTTTTCCACTCAAGGATCCAATCTAGGACAGCACATTGCATCTAGTTGTTGTGTCTTCTTAGTCTCTTATTTGTGACATTTTCTTGGTCTTCTCTTGTTTTTCATGGCCTTAACACTTTTTTCTCCATCATCCACATCATCATCCTTTTTTCTAAAGATTTTATTTGAGAGAGGCAGAGAGAGAGAGAGAGAGAGCACGATCAAGGTGAGGCACAGAGGGAGAAGCAGTCTCCATGCTGAGCAGAGAGCCCGACGTGGGGCTCAGTCCTGGGAATCTGGGATCATGACCTGAGCTGAAGGCAACTGAGCCACCTGGGCTCCCCTTATCATCCTTTTTTTTAAAAAAAAATATGTGAAGAGCTTTATTCAAATGTGGTTTACATACTTTAAAATTCACCTATTTCAAAAGTATAGTTCAGTGATTTATAGTATATTTACAGAACTGTTCGGCCGTCACTACGTGGCTTCTTTTTAAAAATTAATTAGAAAGTAATAGCATAAATAGTTCTGAAAAATCAAAGCCCCCTCACCCCACAGCCCTTTGCTCTTAGAAGTAACCATTATCCTCTGATGCACATGTCCTTGCCAGCCTTCTTGAATACATGTGTATGTGAGTGTACGAAAATGTACGATTTGGGTGTGTATTTTTAAAAATACAAATAAACAGAATTATACTTGATCTATATTGATCTATATTGTTTTTTCACTTAAGATCAAGAGGCCATTTTCCACATCAGCAAGCTCAGTTCTGCTGAGTCTTCTTACCTGCTCTGTGGTGATGGAAGTGGTCCTCTCCTCGTGGACCTCGTGGTTGCCTCCAGTTTGTTTTCATCCCCAACAGTCTCTTACTGATGCCTCTAGGGACACTTGTGCCAATATTTTTCCAGAGTGGATACTAAGAAGCAGAACTGTCAGGCTGAAGGTCAGGTGTATCTTTCTGCTGCCCTACAGGAAAGCCGTATCCATTTTCACTTCCACCTGCAGGGTATTTGAAGCCTGTTTTCCTACACTCCACCAACACTGGCTGCGATGTGTTGTTTTCATTTGTATCATCCTGATTGAGAAATGAGATCTCATCATTTTGCTCCTTGCTACTTTGAGAGAGAGAGACTGTAGGTACAGGAGGGGTCAGTGTTCAAAGATCCTAATGTTGCTACTCATGTTCTCCTGTTTTCCTTGAACCATTTGCAACCAAGCACCTAGAAGTGTTTCCTTCCTGGTTGAACTGTGGCACAACTTGCAGTTGAAAACGTTGGTGGTGTCAGCGTGTTCCTGGGATTCTAACCAGAACAGGAAAAAACTACAGAATTGTATATTTGGTCTACTCGGTTTGGCCTTTCGACTGTATCAGGGGATGAAGCTTGAGAGTGGTTTGTGGCCCAGAATAAGGGTACAAAGGGGTTTGTTAATAATACGAACCATGTTTGAGACTGAAGTTTCTGAGCCATTTACCCTTGTCAATGAGGTAATAGGAAAAGACCCCTCTTTTAGGAACTGAGAAAGAAACCAGATTGAAAGTTTCCATAGCAGGAGTTGACCTCTGGGCACAGTCCGTGGAGACACCAGGTTAGCGGACGTCTTTCTTAAGCTCAGGTATTGGGAATTCTGCCCTTGAATCTTCTCCCTTGTGCCCAGGTGACCCTGCCAGGCTTGTGTGGCCCCCCACTGTTACCCAGTTGGCCAGCTGTCCTTACGGGCAGTGTGTGGGCAATACTGGAGTAACACTGGGCCGGAGGACGTTTCTCATTTGGGCTTTGGAAGTTTTTGTAGTTACCGTAAATGGGATTGTTTTCGATCTTCTGGACACACCCAGTTCTTAGGTTGATCGTTACACGGAGCGAGGCCTGTTACAAAGAGCCAACTCAGAAGGAACCTCTAGAGTTAGTGCCACTGTTTATCTCTTCCCTCTTCCCTGTAGTATCCCTCAGCCTCATTTATGGCATACGAATGGCCTTCCTTTTGAACCTCTGTATAGGATGGCTAGGCCTTTAAGGTAGGGGAGGTAATTTATACTTTTGAAATTAAATAAAAGGAACTTTGAATATCCTTGCAAGACCTGCCTGGGATTTATTCATAATAGGAATAAAAACAGTGCTAACGTCAGTGGAGGAGTTACTTGTACCAAAGGGGAATTTTTGGTCAAGGGATTTTTGAAAGTCATATTTATGGGTAGTCTGAGGACAACGGAGGCTGGGCTGAGTTTTTTGTGATACAGGCGGTTGCTTCAAATTTGCAAACGTGGTGGTTTTAGCACGTGAGTGGAAAGGTGCCCCTGATGTGTGCTCTCCTGGAAGGCCTTCCCTGACCCATTTCTCTGGCTTCCTCCTCCTCAGAGCCCCTGTCGCTGTCGGAGTCGCTACCATGTCCACAGCTGAGATGCTGACCTCGGGCCTGAAGGGAAGGGGCTTCTCCGTGCTGCACACCTACCAGGACCACTTGTGGTGGGTCCTCTGCCTCTTCTGTTTTACAGAGAGCTGGGCGGGCGGCGAGGACATGGGGTCTGGATTCACAAGGAAGAGTTTGGGTCCCTGCCATGTCTGTAGGCAGGTTGCTGATTCCAGACATTTATTCTTTGCTAAATGTGGAGGAAAAAATGGATGGATGAATGGATCGATTGGTCGAATTTTCTTTTTCTTGTTTGGGGAAGAAGTTGCAGAGAACTTTGATTCTCTTCTAGGGGAACTGTAGAATCCCGGGCCTAGAAGAAGAACCGAGGACTGTCCCCTCTGCCTCTCTGCACTGTGGTAGTCTTTATTTTTATAGCTCTGGGCGATGCCACTTTCTCTGCCACCCACATTTAGGCATCTTCTTGCCCCGTGGCAAGAGCTTGGAAATTCTCAATTCTGAACCCAAATCAACCCTCAGACGCCACAGTCATAACCTGATCACTTTCCTGTTGTTCAGGTTTCACATTTCAGATCTCCTCCCCATTACAGAAGTCACGTTTTCTCGCTGTAACAATTGCTTTCTAAAACCATATACTAGTTTATTCTCTGGTTATTTTCTTGTTCTCCTACCAAAACAGTAAATAGTGTTTTCTTGAAAGTGGTATGGCTGGTCTTTTGGCAAGTGTTGTGGCCTGTTGGTACAGATTCACCCTACCATTTCTAGCCCAGCCTTTTTAATAAGGATTGGCCAAACCCCGCTCTGCCGGAGGTCTGGCCGCAGCCTGTGTCTCGGCAGACATTTGAGGGCAGCTTACCGTTGGTCTCCAGACTCCTCACTTTCTGTCAGTCTGCACAATGGCTGGCAAGGTCCCGTTGCCTAAACTGTTCCACCAGTGGCTGCTTCCATCCCCCCTGCCCCCAGATTTTAAAACTATTTACATACTTATCTTATCAGAATCTCTTAAACACATAGTCTGGCCTCATTGTTCACAATACTATTAAGACTTGCTGCAACCGGTAGCAAAAATTTGGTTTGATTTCCGTCATCTTGCACCACGTGCTCCGTTTGCAGCATTGTCTTCCTAAGGCTTAGTGACATGAGAGCATGTCGTCACTACACTGCAAGGTGGACTGCATCCTGCTAGGACACAGGAGCAACGGACTTGCGGTCCCAGAGCAGCCCGAGTGCTTGTACTTGTCATGCACGCTGAGCCGCGGGCTTGGGTCTCACCAAACTAGTACGACAAATGCATTTGTTACCTGACTTCTGTTATTTAATTCAAAATGGTTTTATTTTTAATTCATGTGAAGGGAATCCTTCTGGGGCCTTCTCTTTAACTGCTTTTTCTTTCATCTTTTTTTGTCCCCAGATGTGGATGAGTGATATTATTCCTTTAGGATAGTATAGGGAGGAGGCAAGAATTACTCTCCCCATTTCAGACATGAGGATGCTGAGGCTTGGGATTTTTCTGGGCACAGAATTGGAAATGGGGCTTAGGTGAGCGCCCAGGCTCTCTGCCCCTCTCCTGGACACCCCTGCCTGTGGTTCTCACTCTTTCCGGACTCCCAGCTGACCCCGACCAGGATTGGAGAATGTTGTGACCGCTGCTTGGCGTTTCTGACGTGCGATTTTTCCAGGCGATCTGGGGACAAGTCTTCTCCTCCTTCCATGGCTCCACTGGCCCTGGATCCCCCAGATGTCAATGAAGAGAAGGGGTCTGTCCAGGCAGACCCTGTCCTGCAGGGAGACATGAGGCGCCTGACCCTGGAGGGAGAGGACCAGGAGAATGGGGAGGTTCGGCAGCAGATGTGTGGGGAGAAGTTCCTATCAGAAGCCTCGGAAGACCCCAGCGTCAGGGGCCTGAACTCAGACCCCACAGACAGCAAGAGTCTTCAAGGTATAGGTCTGGGAGTAGAAGGACCCATCTCCTCTCAATTTAGGAAACATGCTCTACTTCTGACCAGAGCGGTGCCGAAGCTCTAGGAGAACGGGGAAGTCCTTATTTTTGGTGAGGGTGGTGTGACAGCCCTTTGACATCTCACCGGGGGGTCCTTGCCACACACGTCCCATCCCCGGATGCCGGTCTGCCCTGGAGTTTGGACTGCTTCCAGCTACAGAGGCCTCTGCGGTTTCTCCTGGCTCCGACTTCTCTGTTGGAGCAGCATTTGCTCCTGGCCGGGTGGGCCTTGGTGGCCGGACCCCTTCTCTGGGGCCCCTTTAAGGCTCAGTGCTCAAGAGAGTCTGGGAGCTTTGCAACCCGGGAATGGGTTCCTTCCAGAGCAGTGGGGGTGAGGCAGGGGTGCAGCTGGGTGGGGAGTTTGCTTATACTGCACCAGCCATTCTGCGTCCTTCAGAAAATATGGTTCTTGTGTTTTCCTTACAGAGCAAATGGATGAACTGTTAGAGCGATGCTTCTTGCATGCTTTAAAGTGCCAAGTCAAAAAAGCTGACCTCCCTTTACTCACCAGCACGTTCCTTGGCAGCCACATGTTCTCCTGCTGGTACGGAAGGCAGGGTGTGGGCCACAGGGCTTTCTCTGGTACTTGGTGTTGTGCCAGGACAGGTGTGTGATGGGGGAATTGCTTGAGGGACATACTATGGAAAGAGTGGAGTGGAGGGTTGATCTGGCAACTAAATCAGGTCCTGAGTTTTAAAAACTTAAATTTTAGCCAGTGAAGGGTTGTTGAAAAAATGAAGGTTAAAATTTCCAAGATTCTCTGAGCACTGCCTCTGCTGTGGTGATTCTGGGCTGGCTCATGAATCGGGCAGTACGTCCCATCCAGGAAGTATCCCGGGGTAGCCTCTCTGTCAAGAGACTTCTTCTGGAACGTTCAACTCACTCACACTTTCCCTGCAAAGTAGGTGGGCCACATTAGGTTGTGTCAGGAGGAGGAGTCAGTGTGAACCCCATACCCCAAACATAGGCTGCCAGGAGAAACAGTATTACGTGTAGGTAGAACCTAGGCTTTGGAAACAGTCATCTGATGCAAATGGCAGGTCCCCAGGGTTTTGGAGCAAGGTGAATTTCAGCTTCTTACTGGGCTTCTCTGAACCCAAATTTCCAGCACTTGTAGGCTTGTTGTCAAGATTCACTAGCCTCACATTTAATAAGCACCCAGGAAATACCCTATCAGAAGGTTTGCTCCTTGATTTGTATACCACAACTCAACTTATCTCTTCTTGAGAATTTTGTTCCATTTTTTAAAAAGTGGTTTTGATGTATTCTCTTCCTGTTTACACATGGGCTCCTTTAAGTCTTCCTATCTGGAGCATGTGGTGGGGTACTTGGTAATTTGTCCCAACACTGCTGAGTTATAAGTAACTGGGAAAGAATCCTAGAATCTTCTCTAGGATAGATGTTCTTAGCCCGGGGCAGGTTCTAGAAGGAATCCCTTCTAGAATCACTCCCTCTATGAATCCCAAGGCTATTGCTTATCACATTTTGAGAGAAGACATAAGTTCCGAGAAGAGGGACTGATTACGGCTTTCATGGGGGGGGTGTTCCTGCAGTCCACCCCCCCCAAAAAAAACTAACAGCTGTAGGGTAGGGGTTCACAAACTCTTCCTCTCAAGAGCCAGGTAGTAAATCTGGTAGGCTTTGCAGACCATACAGTCTGTCTTGCAGCTCTTCAGCTCTACTGTGTCAGCAGATGGTAAATGAACAGCTGTGACCAGATATGGCCAATGGGCTATAGCTTGCCAGTCCTGCCCTTGGCCCAGCTGCCTCAGGGAGCTTGGTGTTGGAAAGATTCACCTCGAGGCTAAACTCTGGAGGCCACAGAAGGTGGTCCAGTTTGAGAGGACTCTAAAGCTATATCCAGTGCAGTAGCCACTAGCCACATGTGGCTATTTAAATTTAAACTAATTAAAATTAAATAGAATTTAGTTCCTCGGTCACATTAGTTATGTGTCAAGTGCGTGGCTAGTGGCTACCATACTGGATAACAGAGAACATTCCATATTTACAGAAAGGGCTGTTGTACAGCAATGCTCCAGAGTATCCTAAAGTCGGTATCCCTCTCCGATGCCACCGCTGGGCAGAGGGTTCTGGAATAGCAGCTTCTTTCTGAACACGGAGGAGGAAGGCTGAGGAAAAATGCCCTCCTCTCAGTGGCAGGCGGGTCCCACCACTACTGCTTTGTTAGCTTAACTTGCTTTTTCCATCTGCCACCAGCCCTGAAGGACGACAGCTGGACATAAAGAAATCAAGCTACAAAAAGGTAAGCAGTTGCCTTCCCTGCACAGCCACACAGAGAGTTGTGTAGGGCCACATGTGCCGTGAGCTGGGTGGACACTGGGGAAGCCCTGTCTGTAGAGCTCAGACTAGAATTAAGTTTTTTGATTCCAGGTATGGGGCGGGGGGGGGACGGGGAGGGGTAGAAAACTCTTCCTGGGTCAAGGCGGTTGGGCAAGAACCCATTCCCCTCTCTCCCTTCCACCCCTTTATATCTGACCAGAGTTCTGAAAGACTTCACTAGTCAGCCTGTAGCAGCTTCTCACTCCCTGAGCCTCAGGGCGGGGGGCCTCCCCGTTCCTGGTTCGATAAGGGCAGGGACTGTCACACGTCTGTCCCCAGAAGCAGCCTCGCTTAGCGTGTGGCACATCGGGTGCTCAGGATGGACATGGAATCCATGGAGGCCCTACCCCTGGCCCTCTCTCCCTTAGCTCTCTAAGTTCCTGCAGCAAATGCAGCAGGATCAGATTATACAGGTGGAGGAGCTGAGCAGAGGGGTGGAAAGCATTGTGGCCGTGGCCTGGAAGCACCCGAGGTGAGTGCCGGGGGCCTGCTCACTGTAGCTCCGCTGGCCCCGGAGCGCCTGGGCCCCGGGCCGGGAACTGCCCACATGCTAGTATAAAATGTGTTTTTTCTTTCCTTCTGCTGGGTTTTAGGATCACATCTTTCGTCATACCCGAGCCCTCCCCGACCTCCCAGACTATCCAGGAGGGTAGCAGGGAACAGCCCTATCACCCTCCAGATATAAAACCCCTCTACTGTGTCCCAGCCAGCATGACCCTGCTCTTCCAGGAGTCTGGCCACAAGTGAGTTTTTGGAGAGCAGCCCTCCTCTGCCTGCTTGGTGTTCCGGCCTGTAGTTCTTCTCAAGCTGAGTAGCCTTCCTCTGTGACGGGCAGAACCTGCTGCGCCTCTGTTCCCCCTTTCTCCCACATCCAGCTTCAAGCCTCCTTCCCCCGGGAAGTGTCTCTGACTAAATGAACCAGAGTAGGTGTCTCCCTTTTCTCCCAGTAATTCTTCACGAGGTCCAGCTCACCTCAGTCAGTAAAGGGAAGAATAGAGCTCAAAAAGCCAAGGAGAGCAGCCCACCAAGCAGAGACTGAGTCTTGGTGTCTGCAGTTTGTCTCCTGGCACAGCACGAACTAACCCCCCCTCCCCGACCTCCCCCCAACCCCGTCACTTCTGACCTAGGAAGGGGAGTGTTCTTGAAGGCGGGGAGGTCCGGACGATCATCGTCAACTACGTCAAGAAGAACGACCTGGTCGATGCGGACAACAAAAAGTGAGTGGCCAGGGAACCCTGTGGAAGATCAGCCCCCCGACAGCACAGACTTGGACACGCTGGGGGGTTTGTCTGGACGAGAGAGAATCAGAGCAGCTCACAGCCTTTCAGAAAGAATCAAGACCAGTGGTTTCTAAGCCATGGGCCGTGGACACCTAGACTTGTCCAGGGAGCTTGGCTCTACACGGGGCATCAGCACCGGCTGTAGCCTGAGGACTCGCTAGCCCGCAGACGTCCACGGCTGGTTTTCAAGTGCAGATGCCCTCGTGAGGAAGAAAATGCAGCTTAGAAAAATGTTACTGACATCATCGTGGCTTTTTGATACCCTCTATTAGTCAGTTGGTACAAAAGCCAAACTACTAAATGAAGAGCATTCCATTACCGTTTTTCTTTCTTACTTTCAGAAGACATCCCCATGAACAGAAAGTTGGGAACTAGCAGTCTAATCATGGTTAGTTAGCAGAACTGGGCCAAGAATCCTGGTCTTTGGATTTATCCCACTCTCCCCTCCACCACCGGCTCCTCCCTTGTCCTAGGGAAATATACCGTACCTCCCATCCACAGTCTGTCCTTTGGGGACTCTCGTCCCTGAATTGGTTCTCATGGTCCTGAATGACTACAAAGGACGTATAAGAGATGAATCCTGAGCTGGCCCTTGGGTCAGAAGGGGCGGGGCTGGCATTTCTTTATTGCCTCTTCTTTCCCTTCAGTCTCGTGAAATTGGATCCCATTCTGTGTGACTGCATCTTGGAGAAAAACGAACAGCACACAGTCGTGAAGCTTCCGTGGGACAGTCTCCTGACCAGGTAGTGAGGATTAGCAGTCCCTCTCCAACGTTTCTGTCCCCTCCCCTTAATGTCTGTCCTTTGGACTTTAGAGTCTTCACTGTCTCAGTCTTTGACTTTCTCTCCATAATTCAACTGATACTAGTCTACATAAACACGGACTCAGTCATTTTGATGTGGAGGAGCCTGGAATGATTTGAGCCAGCACAGTATAGGAGAACTTAAAAGGGAGAAAGTAAAAGAACAATTAATTAAAAATAAGAACTTCAGAAAGATATAGAAGCAAAAAGAGGCTGGGAGGAATTGTCTTAAAATCATCAAAGGAAAGACTATGCTCTTTCTTTCCCACAGAACAAAACCGAAAACAATTTATATTAGGAGTTTGCAAACTACAGCCCACAGGCCAAATCTGGCCTGCTCCCTCTTGACGTCAGTAAGCCACACCCACTTGTTCATTGTCTGTGGGCGGCTTTCGGGCTGCAGTGGCAGAGGTCGGTGGTTGCACAGACCCTATGGCCCTTAAAGCCTAGACTATTACTGTCCGGCCCTTTATAGAAAGTTTGTACAATCCCAGTGTATATGATACCAAGAGAGAATCTCTTGGGTAGGTGAAAGGTAGACATTCCTTGTGGTAAAGGCTTCTCTAGAAGATGGATTGAAACATGTCACAGTTATGAAGCAGCTCTCTACCTGGCTGGGGACGTGTACGTGTACTCAAGAGTCTTGGGACAGGAAGCAAATGCCACAAGGCAGCCCAGGCAGATTGTCGGAAGACCAGGCCACTGGACAGTTTCCCGGGACTCCAGTCACTGGTGAATCCCTTCCCTGAATCCATGGGCCTTGACTTTGGCCATACTCCGGGATCTTTAAAAAACATATCTGCCTAATCGGAGTTTCTGATTTAATTGGCCTTGGGGTCAGCCCCCAGATGATGTCAGTGATTCTCAGTGCAGCCTGGAGCAAACCGCTGCCTGCGACACTGGCTCACCCCCAGCTGCCCCCTAGCAGTGGGGAATGAGGAGATGATTTCTGTTGGTTTTATCAGTCTGTGGCTCCCGAACTCCTATTTCAGGTGTTTGGAGAGATTGCAGCCTGCCTATCAAGTGACCTTTCCAGGACAAGAGCCCATTGTGAAGAAAGGCAAAATCTGCCCAATTGACATCACCCTAGCGCAGAGAGCGTCAAATAAAAAGGTAACTTTAAAAAGACACAATGTTGGGGGGCACCTGGGTGGCTCAGTTGGTTAAGCGTCTGCCTTCTGCCCAGGTCATGATCCTGGGGTCCTAGGATCAGGCCCCATGCTGGGTTCTCTGTTCAGCAGGGAGTCTGCTTCTCTCTCTCCCTAAGCCCCTCCTGCTGCTCATGCCCTCTCTCTCTCTCTCTCTCTCTCTCTCCCTCCCTCTTGCACACGCACTGTCTCTCAAATAAATAAAATCTTAAAAAAAAAAAAAAGACAGTGTTGGAAGGTGGTGATTTAATGTCCCTGCTAATTTCTAGTCTCTCTAATGTGATTGGAGGTATGTATGTATGTATTTATTTTTTAAAGATTTTGTTTATTAGAGAGCAAACAAGAAAGAGTGCACAAGCAAGGGGAGCTAGAAAGGGAGAGGGAGAAGCTGACTCCCCGCTGAGCATGAAGCCCCACAAGGGGCTCGATCCCCAGACCTGGGATCATGACCTGAGCTGAAGGCAGACACCTAACTGGCTGAGCCACCCAGGTGGCTGTGATTGAAGGTTTTTAGATTTTGGCCTCAAATACCACAAAGATTGTTTATGAAAGAGCAATGTTTGTGTGAGTGGGCTGGGCCCTGTATAAAACAGGCAAAGCTGGCCCTCTTACCCCCTACCCTCTAGGATTTTGTGCTAGGACACTTGTTAGAGCCTAGATCCAAGGTAAACAAGATTTTATTTTTATTTTTTTCTTAGACCTGTTATGGGCTTTCAGCTCTTACTCATTCTATCACCTCTTGGGCCTTGCTCAGGGAAAAACAGCTTATAAAGAATTGCTGAAGAAAGTGAGTGTGTGTAGCCTGGCAACAGAGTCCTAGAGAATGAATTCTATCTGGCCTCAAGTGTGTGAAAAGCTGTCCTTGGGAAAAGGAGTGCACTTAATGCCGAGATGCCTTGAGAAGACAAAAATAGGATTATTGGATGGAAATCCCAAGAAGACAGACTTGGGTTCCAGATAAAGAACTTTCTAATGTATGGATTATGTGAGCGGGCTTTGGCATTAGAGGTATGGGTTCAAATGTGACCTTCGCCTTGCTGCTTGTCCTTGAGGAAGTCAGTGTTTTTTTGGCTGAGTTTTCTGATGTGAAAAATGGGGATAATGCTTACCATATAATGCACCGTGAGGACCAAATGAAGGAAATACATGGGTGAAGCACTTAGAGTAGTACTTGGCATTTAAGCAGTCAGTAAATGAGAACCAGTAATGATAACCTCAGTAATAACCAGCAATAGCCACTATCTCTAGTGCAATTATGTGCCAGACACTGTACTAAGCAATTTCTGTATGTACAGGTTTCCCCCGCTAGCTGAAAGTGGAGCATTCCTATGAAACCTTTTGTAAGCTGAAATAGGGTAAAGCAAAGAAGCATTTACCGTGAATTTACATGGAAAAAATTTTGAGCATTCCCAGACCCCAAAAAAGAACTCTCTTAGGCTTTTCTGATACCTCAGGCCACATTTTCTAACAGACCCACGGAGTAAGTGGAAATAAGGCATCAATGCTACAGACCCAGTTCAGAGCTCCAGTGGCTGGACGCTGAGGGGCCGAGCATAGTGTCCGGGGCAGGAGCTTGGCAGGCCCCTCGGTGCTGTTTCTGGGGTGCGGGCTGCCTCTGTGAGGGCTCCCTGCAACACCAGTGCTGAGCGCTACATTCACTTTCCATCTTTTTGTAAAAGTGAAAACCCTCTGGATTTCTTTTAGTTAGCAAAAAAAAAGTACTAATGTAGCTCTTTTCGTAAGAGCGAAGCGGCATGCCGTGAACTTTGAAAAAGCAGGGGACATTAGAGTTAGCTTATTGAAACACTGTTAATATTAATGGCTAACAATTAGAATCGTCCAAAATTAAAACTCGTGCTTTCCAAGAAAGGGAGGTATTGTCTGGAGGTCTGCAAGCAACGATTGGGTGACCACTTGTTGGGGGAAGATGTAGTCAAGGGTGCGTGCATCAGGTGCGGGGCTGGAAGGGGCATGACCTCTAATGCCTTCTTGATTCCAAGGTTCTCTGGGGCTAGAGTCCCTGGACAAGCCTGGGTTACTTGGAACCTGTGACTTTATTGAAAGAAGCCCTTCCCAACCCAGTCCTGATGGTAACGTACTCTACCATCTCTAGTCATGAATGCAAGAGAACTCATTTCAAAAACAGGAAAATTGTGATTTTTTTGTAAGTGTCAGCATTTTGTTTTTTAATCTCAAAATCACATACATGTCATTTGTGAATTTGATAAGTAATAGAAAAATATATTTGTTCCTGATGAGGAAAAATATATTTGTTCCTGCTTGATATTAAGGAATTATTGTCCACTTACTTTTAGTTATGATGATGGTTTTGTCTTTATGTTTAAAAGAAACCTCATCTTTTAGAGATACGTACTAAAGCATTTGTAGATAAAATGATCTAACATTTAGGAGGATTTGCTTTAAAGCAATATGGACAGGGATATAGGTGAATTGAGGTTGGTCATGAGTCGATAATTGTTGAAACTGGTGATGGGACATAGGTGCACAGTATTCAATTCTACTTTTATTTATGTTTTTAATCCTCCATAATAAAAAGCCTTTTTAAAAAGTATGTGTTACATGTGGGATAGAGAGTATTCCACTAAGAGTATAACACATATATTGGATGGGACGGAAAGAATCAATACATATAAAAATAAATGATGTGGATGAAAAGGGACCGTGGTTGTAGGGATGGTGAACACGGCGGGTAAAGAGGCCGCAGAGGCTCTGGCGGGCCCTGTGGACGGGAGGGCGCGTGGTTCCCCCTGCCACCAGTCTTCTGTCCCCGCAGGTGACTGTGGTCCGGAACTTGGAGGCCTATGGTCTGGACCCGTGCTCGGTGGCTGCCGTCCTCCAGCATCGGTGCCAGGCTAGCACGACTGTCACTCCCGCCCCCGGGGCCAAGGACGGCCTGCAGGTCCAGGTCCAGGGAAACCAGGTCCATCACCTCAGCCGGCTGCTGCTCGGTGAGCATCCTGTCTGAGGAAGCAGAAGCGTGGGTCTAACTTGGCCAGAATCTTCCCACCAGTTCAAGCCCCTCTAGTCACCATAGCTGTGTGTGTGTGTGTGTGTGTGTGCGCGTGTGTGCGTGTGTGTGTGTGCGTGCGTGTGTGTGTGCGCGTGTGTGGCCGTATAGTGTGTAGTGGCCAGCAAGGGACAGAGCTGATGTTTGAGCCAGATGCTTTGGCCCCAGATTCAGTGCTCTCTCCATCAGACCGTTGGAGTAGTTTTCTTCCCGGGTTTGCCTTTTATAAAACATCCGTTGAGCATCCCAACCACGCTGGGTGCTTTGCTGGGCTTTTTGCAGGCACCATCTCTCCACATCATAACGATGTAGCAGAAGTGTTTGTATTTTGCAGCTGAGGAAGCTGAGGCTCAGAGAGACTCAGTCCCTCGCCCTCAGATATTCAGCTGTTCATGCTGCAGTTGGGCTCCCGATTTGGTTTTGTCGACCCCAGAGCCTAAGTTCTTTCTCCCAACTCTGGGTCACCTTGATTCACGGCACCTCTGCCTAAGTCAGTTTTCCATCGTGCTCCTCAAAACACTCCTTATGCCACGTCAGGGCCTTCAGAATAAGCCCCTTCGCTCAATAAATAAGACCCTCCCGGTCCAACTCCCATGCCCCTCGGGCTCTCTCTGGCAGCTCTCATGCCCCCCAGCCCCAGGCCTCGGCCGTGCTGCTGTCCTCGCCGCTCCCCCCACACACTTGCTTGCATCCCTGTTCCCTCGCCCAGTGCGCCCTCCCACAGCCCACGTCTGCCAGACCGGCGGGCCTCTTTGGCCCAGCTCAGGGGTCACGGGAAGCCTATCTCAGAGGATGCCCCATTTTTTTTCTGTCCTTAAATTAGCATTTAAGAAATTGCCAATGTGGTGTTTTCTTCTTGTGTTTATTTTTCTGGTTAGTGTCTGCCACTTGGCCAGTTTCTCTAATGTCTGAGCCTCTGCTAGACTGAGCAGCTTAAGTCAGAGACCTTGCCTTCTTCATCCCTATTTCATGCTCAGAGCCTGCCATCTAGTAAATGCTCTAATAGCAAATGTATTTTAGGGCCTAAGGCAATACCCTGTAGTAAACTTTTGGAGTTGACCCCTTTAAGTGAAGAACCCGGTAGGAGGTGCTGAGCAGAAATAGAGGAAAATAGACAAGCACATGACTGAACACAGGTGCACACGTTCTCTCTCCTGAGAAAATTCTGAATGCCTCAAGTATCCCTAGAAAGTGGCTCTCAGTGTGCAAATTGCTAAAATACACGTTTGCCGTGAGGTGTAAGGATAAATGGCCCGTCCCAGACCCCTGCCCGGAGGAGCTGGGTTCAAGCTGGGTGTAGAAGAGCAGGTCACGTGGTGCAGGTTGACTGAAGAGAAGTTGACAGAGGGAATGAGCACACAGTGGGGCAAGGGGGTGGGAGGCAGCTGTGCGGGTCGGGGCCCGTGGGGTCGGGGCCAAGGAGGGACGTTGTGACACAGAGCACAGGCGATGGCGGAGAGGGCATGCCCCACTGAGGAGTTTCTGCTTTTTGGATTGTAGAAGACTATCAGCTTCCTCGAAAATACATCCAAGGCCTAGAAAAGGCTCCCAAACCCAGCAAGAAGAAGTAAGAGACTCCTGTTTCATGCGGTCAATCCGGTGGAAATCCAATCTCTGGGCTGGTCATTTATACAAGCATTTTCAGCTTTTGCAAATGAAAAAATATAATTCTTTACCAAAATAAATTTTTATTCTAATCTAAATCTGATTTCCCTCTCGCTTCCTCCACTTAGCTAGAATGTTGCACTGAATTTTCAAGTCATACGTCAGTTTACATGGACAGGAGAGTGGCAGCAGAGTACCTTTTCTATTCATGTGATTTCAGTAGTTTTAGTTCCTTTCCTGCTTTCAGTGCCAGGTGGCTCATCCAAACCTCAGGCAGGTAGGGCCTGCTGTTTTTAAAGCCCCACTAGCAAGTGCTCACAGCCTCTTGCTCATCTGTTCCCACCACCTAATTAGCCTCCTGGCCCCAAAAGAGTCCCCTCACATCTCGAAAGGGTTAGTGCCACAGAAGTGGCCCTCAGCTGTTCTCTGCCATCAAGCCAGGCCAAAGCAGAAAGGCTTGACTCTAAATGGCAGCAACATCCCAACTGGACAGAAGTAAGAAGTCCGGAAAGCATCTGGATTCCCACCCCAGCACTGGCATGCTGCCGCCGGCCATGGTAAGTCATGATGTGGCCTCAGGACGGTGGCTTTGTTACAGGAAATAGTCTCATCCAGCAGATGCTGCTGGGGGCTCACGGGAGAGATCTTCCGTTGGTCTTCCGAGAGTCGAACTCCCTGAAGTGGTGCGCAGAATTTTGTGTGCTCCTTTTTCTCAGAGAGGCTCCCATGCACTTGTCACACGTCCAGTGGGATCACTGGCTGCCAGGAAGGTTCAGAACCACTGCTCTGGTCCCTGCTTAGTTCCTGGGAGTCACTACTGTGACCGAAGTGCTCCTTGTACAAAAGGGGAGAGAGCTGAGCTGAATTCTTCTAGAGGTCTTTGGTTTTACCATCAAAAAACAGTTAGAGTTGGGATGCCTGGGTGGCTCAGTCGTTAAGCGTCTGCCTTTGGTTCAGGTCATGATCCCAGAGTCCTGGGATGGAGCCCCATATCGGGCTCGATCTCCCTCTCCCTGCTGGTCCCCTCTGCTTGTACTTTCTCTCTCTCTCTCACTCGCTCTGTCAAATAAATAAATAAAATCTTTAAAAAAAAAATTTGAGTTTAATTTACTTTTTTTTTCTTTCTCATCCTTTTTTTTTTTTTTTTAATCAGGGTAAGAAAGACTTGAAAATGTCCACAATATTCATAGATTACCCATCTGGGGCTAGAAAGGAAGAATGGGATGGGTAGAAGGGGTATGTGTGTGATGCTTCCTACCTTTTGTTATTAGACCCAGAATAAGAGTCCCTGTCCCCTGTGACTCACTGTAAGTAAATGCCTTAATTTTACTAATCCTCTCTCTGCCAACATGAGCCTATGGAACCAGGGAAGGAATTTTTGGAAATTGATCCCAAACAAGATTCTATGACAACAGAACCTTTGGACAGACAGTTTGATCTGAGGGAGTGTGGTATGTATAGTAGTAATAGAATGTGGTCCTTATGTGAACACAGATAACATGTAGTACTTTGTAAGATTATTTCACAAACGCGATTTACCTTGCACGATCTTGGCGGGATTAGAGGCTCAGAGAGGTTGTGTCTTGCCTTGTTGATCTCTGTTAAACACAAAGCCAGCGAACGGCAGGGGCAGGTCTAAAATGCACTCACTCCTGACTGAGTGACTCAGAGTTCTGCTGTGACCGTGCTGTCAGGACTTGTGCTTTGAATGGTTTTTCCAGTAACGATGACCCATTTGCACTGATTCACCTTCCCTTTCCTCCTTGGAAGCCCCATAGGCACATGCAAGAAGGCTGGCGAAGGTCAGGCTGTTAAATGGATTTTTTTTTCCCTCTGTGCTAAGCCCAGCAGTCTCTTTCAAAGTCAAATTCGTAACTTTGAATTTAATCCCATAATGTTACCAAAAGAGTTGCAGTGAAAAGCAGAAACTGGTTCATGTCCAGGCTTTGGCGAAGGAATTGAAAGACATACTATTTCTTGGAGTCCAGGCCAGCAGATGTTACAGAGGTGCCCCATTCTCGGATAATTTTAGGAATGTCTACTGAATGGAGTGTTCTCTCCGCCAGGGAGGTAAGGAGTGAGCTGGCTCGATCTGACCAGCGTCCGTGGCCCGAGGGCCCCCATTCAGTGCATTATGTGTGGTCCCTGGAAGGCAGGCAACAATTTCTTCTTAATAACCTTATGTGGTTATTTCCTTGACAACAGAGCCGTTCCTCTGATGGAAGTTAAATAATGCTAATGTGATAGGAGTGTTTTACTCACCTCATCTAGCCTTCCTCTTCTAGGTGAGATGAACTTAAACTCTTAGAGATGCAGCCTATCTTATTTTTAAATAATTCCAGAAATAGAAGAATCATCGTCCACCTCAGTAATCATCCTTCACTCCAGAAAGGCCCTCCTCTTTCCTCACTCAGGATCTCTTTCTAGAATACATCCCCTTTCCTCTCCTGCTCTGTGGGGCAGCACAGCAGCCGGGCACCCGGGCAGCAGCCTCTGGCCCGTGCGCTCGGACAGTTTTCTCCAGATTCTTTCAGCAGCAGCCTTCATTCCCCCGTGGGCTGGCAGAAGAAAGCCTGACTCTCCCCAGAAGTACGTGCTCTTCTCCGTTCCCACCCTCTGCCCTGGCTCCCAATTTCCAGGAGATGGTGAAGGGACAAAGAAGAGGTCTCTAGACTGGGTCATTTTTGCAACAAGCTTTTATTACTTTTTTTAAAATCCATATAAGAAAGACATGTAAAAAGAAAATATCCTCAAAACAGACACGTACACACAGGGCAAGAGGAGGACCGAAGGCACTACCAGCAGCCACACCGCCTCTGGGGGAAGGGGGTACTTTATACAGACTGTTTGCCGAGGCTCGGGCCTCAGCAAGGCTCCTGGGTCTCGCTGTGCTTCACATAAAGTCAGAATGTTCCCAGAATTTTCTTATTTCATAAACACCCCTATCTCTTTATATATAGCTATGTGCCTTTATGTATATATGTACATGACTTTTTTTTCCTTCTCAAAAATAAAATAGCCACCCCCATCCGAGGGAGGTTCTCAGCAGCATTCACGGCGGCCGCAGCAGCAGCCGTGCCTTCCATTAACGTTAAAGACATGCAGCATGAAGGAAAAGGACTCTCTACCCGCTGCCTTTAATACACAGCAGGGAGAGAGATTTTTTTTTTTCAGGGAGGGAAGCAGTAAGGCTGAGCATGAGATGGCAAAGAACCAGGGCTCTGGGGCCTAAAAAGTCCTTTTGAGCTGCTAGCTTGTCTTGCTTTTGCAGCTCTGAAGACTACACACAGTTTGAACAACTTGGGGTCAGCATTTCTTCTGGGATCAGGGGCAGTGTGGACACAGCGAGGGTCAGGGAAGGGACTTCTGAGGCTACACAAAGAAGCTGGGGCTCAACCCGACCCAACAAGGACCTGGGAAGGCAGAGGACAGCGAAGAAGGGCTCTCTCTGAGGTTGGACTGGAAAACCGGCCCTGCTTTGACCGTGAAAAGTCCTTCTCCCTCTGCACTGGAGTGTCTTTGCAGCCCTGGCCACTTGCTTCAGTTGCTTGGCTAGTTTATTTTTTAGTTTGCACCTGAACAAGAGCCAGTACCGATGGAGGCTGGGGACCTCATCCGCCCCATCCGTGCGGTTTGACGTCACTTCCTCGGAGTCAAAGCCCAGGACCTTAGAGGGGAAGGAGGTCTGTGACTCTCGCCCCGTTCTCGGCGGGAGGGCTCTCCTGGCCTCGCCTCCCACACCACCGCGGTCCCCTTCCTGGCAGGAGCAAGCCAGCAGCAAAGCGTCAAGCAAGCGCGCCCTGCTCCTGTCTCTCTCTGAAAACAAAAAGGCACTGAGGTCAGCCGGAGGCCGCCCGCGAGCTTGCGGAGCGCAGCGCCAGGGGCTGGCCGGGCTTCGGAGCACACAGGACTCCGAGTCGGCTGGGTGGGGAGGTCCCCCATCTGTCCTCAAGGCAGCTCCTCCAGCAGCACCCGGAGACCCCAGCAGCCCGGGGGGAGGAGAGGCAGTGTGCAAGGCCGAGCAGGGGAGCAGGGCGGCCAGGCCCTCCCGGGCTCTCGAGCTGGGGGAAGGCCCAGGACGAGTTGGACACATTTCTCTGAAATGCTTTTTGGCTTTCTCTGCCTGCCTGATTTCCGCACTCAGCAGGGGACATGAAAATTGGTAAATGGCTGGTTTCCCTTTGTGGAAACACGTGAGGATGAAGGCAATATGAAACTGCAAGTTATAACTCAAAAACACTTGTTGACGAAGACGTGACGCATCACACACGCGCGCAGACAGATACGCCTTTGGGTTTACTGGGCGCAGACTCTTGAGCGATGAGGGCTGAGGCAGGCCGTGGCTTCTCTGGAAACCTCGGAGCCAGCCTCAGCTTTGGGGCTCCCTACCTGAGCATCTAGGGCCAGGGGCTTTAGGACCTTCCCTTGAGCAGGAACAACGGGCACCTTGGGACAGTGGGGGGGCCATCCTCTGACGAGCATCATCTTACTTTCGGGGGCTTAGCCCAGACCTGCTCAAGGAATATGCTACAATTTTTGACTCATAAATAAAGGTCTATGGGTGGCAAATAAGAGAGAGACTGAAGAAGAAGAAAAGCCAGAGAAAGAACACAGAGCTCTAAAACCTTTCTTCTTTCCTTGGCCAGCTGGCGCGAACGGTTCCGGTTTGGTGATGCGAGGCAGCTGCTCGGCTCACGAGGGCTCGGGGACTGCGCCCAGGCCCGCGGCCCCTCTCTCCACCGAGGTCCCGCTCCGCAGCGGCCCGGCCCGCGAGCACGCGTGTCCCTCAGAGGTTTCGTGCCACATCTGGAACTGCCGGCGGGGGGGTGGGGAGGGGGGCGGCACGGACGCACCCACCACAGGTGTCCTGAGAAAAAGTGTCTGTTGCAAAATAATAATTAATAATAAAAATAAATCCACGGGTGCCAGAAGAGGAAGCAGGACCGGTTAGCCAGGTTTGCCCTGGGATTCTCTGAAGGCCTCCTCCAGTTTCTGCCTAAACTCGTCGTACTTCTTCCGCACTTGTTGGATTTTGTCCTGCTCCTCCTTTTCCAGGATGGTTAGGAAGTTCTGGAGCTCGGGGATGGAGAAGGCGTCCCACTGCGAGGCACAAGGGCGATGGGGGAGGAATGGAACAGGAGACAGGTCAGAAGGCGCATGACCTGGGGGCCCCCCTCAGCCCCGCTGCCTCCAGCTGCACACGGCTTACACGGGGCTTACTACTGAGCAGACAGCTGCGGTGGAGAAAGCTTAGGTTTCCCGTGTCGTGCCAGCAACCGGATTTCAAATCCTGACATCTCATGACCCAGAGGTACCCGTCCATGAGTGGCGTTTTATCAGGGGAATCAACCATCTTACATTTTCTCTGTGGCAGCTGAGGTCTGAACAGTGATGCTGGGGCCACCCGGGGCCACTGCTGGCCTGTCTGGCTGTCCGCTTTGGGGGTGCTGAGCGCTGGGCTCTCAGCGTGCAGACCCTCAAGAGGCAGGTGGAGGAGAGCTGGGCTTGGCCTCCGGAGACGGGGTTTCAGCCCGTGACCTTGGGCACATCACTGTGCCCTTCTGTCCTGTTAGCTCCTCTGCCATGGAATGAGGGTCCCTGCCTCCCTTGGCTGGGGGAGCAGATAATGGGATCCCAGAACCTGTAAAGCTCCGGACAACCCAGTTGGCCCTGGCCTGCCCCAATGGGACCTGGCCTCTCTGGGCAGAAGGCAGGGTCTGACCACTCTCAGGCTGACCCGGGAGCAGAGCCCCCACTCCTTACTACCCCTCACCACCACCCCACCAGCACCCCACCCATGGAGCCAGGGATTTTGACTGAGCACAAAAGAATATTAAGGTTTATCTAGTTTAATCCCCCCATTGCATAACGGAGAAGGCTGAAGTCCACCAACAGGAGGAGGTACGGCTGTGGGTACAGAGCTGGCGGCAGCAGAAAGGGAATTAGGGCCCGGTCCCTAAACTCCCAGTCCCCAAGCTGTGCACTGGGCCAGCAGTGTCCAAACACTGTCAGCAGAGTACTTTCTCCCAAACTCTTAGGCACTCTAACATATAAATCAGACAGAAGCCGAGCTGCCTGACTGAAGCAGGGAGAGGGGACAGGGCCCGGATCTGCCTGGATCCCCCAGATCCCCAAGTGACCTGCAAGACTGCTCCCCCAAACCCCAGGCCTCCACTGACCACAGTGTGGCAAACGACTGCCCTCGGTCTCTCCTCCATGACTCCCAAGCCCCCGGTGTCCCAGGCCACAGAGAGCACCAGCCTGATTTCACCCGACTCCGTGCCACCAGCCCAGACTCTGATGAACCTCCCTTTGAGGAAGGGGGCCAGTTTCTAAGAACCAGGAAGAGACAAATGGCTCAAAAATCTCTATATCCAGTGGAGGCTGGCCTGGGCCTCAGACCGTCGTGGAGCAAAACAACCCGGGCCTAGACATAGGCATTTCTCAGTGCCCCTCCAGCCTGGGTTTTCAGACAAAAAGCACACGAAATCCTTTCTTTCCACAGGCCTTGCCAGACACAGGCCCTGACTTGCTCCCCCAGGATGCTTACAATCCTGGCTTTAGACGCTGAACCTCCGAGGCCCAGCACTTCCCCGGGCTCAACTTTCCCAGGCCATTTTCCCAGCTGCCTCTGCGGCTGCCGCCTGGCTCCCACCTATGCTGGTGGTGAGGACAACACCCACCGGCACCCAGCCAGGGTGCCCTGAGGGCTGAGTTTGTGCACCGAGCAAAGCGGCGCAGACCCACCTCCACCTCTCCAGTTTCATTCTCCTTGAGCACGAAGCTGAGGACCTCATTGTCAGGCCCGGCGAGCAAGCGCAGGTAGAGAGGGCAATCAGCAATCGAGAGTTTCTGGAAGAGCACTGCAAACCAAGAGAGGGACCTGGAGGCGCATCTCGGAAAAGAGGGGCAGGGACCCAGTGTGGGTGGGACAGACCCGGAAATGCAGACACGGGATGATAACCAGAAGGAGCCATCCTTTCAACCTAATGAAACGAACCCGACATGAACAGGGAATGACCTTTTATCTTCGGTGTCTGCCCAGAGTTGGAAGCATGTTTCCATTCGCGTCACCTCCCCCAAAAGATTAGGAGTGGTGGGTGGTGTCTCTCCCCTCCCACAGATGAGGAAATGGGAGCCCAGGGTGTGGTGTTCCTGCAGTCACATATACAGTGAGGGGCCCGGGGAGCAGGCATGAGCCTCCCGTCCAGCCCTCGGCCACATGGCTGGACGGTGGCGCCCCGGGGAAGCCCAGCCCTCCCCCCCGCCCCCCCCCCCGGCAAGTCGACCAGGAGTTTTAGCAGGAGAGGTGGTTTCCGACGGGGAGCTTGCCCTCGAATACCTTGCCCGTCCTTGTGTATCCGCTTAAAAAGTGCGAACTTCTGGGGATTGTCCACAACCAGGAACTTCTTGAGCAGCCCCTGGATGACCTCGCTGACCGTGGTGGTGCTACTGATGTGCAGCTGCTTCACGGCATCGAGCGGCAGGTAGAAGGACGTCCGCTTGTCCGTGGTGGCCGCCAGGTTCACGTCCTTGATGGCGTCATAAATGGACTGGGGCCGGATCCCAGCAGGCACCGTCACTGGCCGCCGGAGTTTCAAGTGCACTTTGATGAAACCCGTGTAGGTGCCATCTTCACTCTGCGGAGCAGGGGGTGTCCTACCGGTCAGCTCACGTCTGTCTTGCATGATTCCCTCTGCCACTCTGAGCCACTGCCCCGGGGCTGGGGGCGGGGGGGGTGTGCATGGGGGGTGTTGGTGCAGTTTGCAGAGGCCTTTCCTAATAGCAATGCCATCCCAGTCAGCCCCCAGCCTGTCTCCCCGAGTTGTTCCTGTCTCCGTGGACCTGGGAGTGCTAGAGGGCAGAGACCATGTCCCCCCGCCTGTCCCGCATGGGGCCGGAGGAACGCTTGCAGCATCCCGCAACCCGAGAGGACAGGAGGAGCTGCTCTGGCTTTCCCTCCCAGGGCTCAGGCTCCCTGCCCCAGTCCCCTGCCTTTGCTGAGTCCCTGCTCCTAGGAGGCAGGGTCTGGAGGGGCCTCTCTAGTTTGTCCCTCCAAACCAGGGAGGAGCAGGAAGGCTCTGTAATGAGGTCCTCAGAAAGCCAGCCCCCTGCATTTCCTCCTGCATCTCTTTCCAAAACCTGGCAGCCTGCAAGACTTAAGCCCGGGGCCATGGGAGACTGGATTTTCTAGCGCCCCATCGGGCTGAAGCCCCAGAGAGCCAGTTGCTAGTAGCCACCAGCAGGGGGCAGGCTTCTTCTACCTTCTCCCCTTCCCACTGAAGATGGCCTCCAAGAGCCTGGCAGAGTCGGTGCCTCCCCTCTCAGAGCTCCGCACAGTCTTGGGAAGCTTCCCTGGACGCAGGCGGTACAAGCGCAACAATCAAGAGGGGGGGCGGGCAGGAGCTGGGAACTCCTCGTGAGGCCTTCCTGGGGGTTGAGCGACACCAGTTATTCAGGTCTTTGCACCTTAATTCCCACAACAGCTCTGACCAGTGGGCACGAATATCTGTTTTACGCCGAAGCTCAGGGAGGTTAAGAAGGTTTCCCAAAGCGAAAAAGGGGAAGAGCCAGAGATTGACCTGGATCTTACTCTAAAGCCCATTCTGTTCCCTGCAACACATGGGGGGGGGGGTCCCTGACAGCCTCGCACAAGCCCCGAGGCCTCCCGAGGACTGAAGATGGACGGGGGGGCTCAGAGGGGCCGCCCCAGAATCCGGAGGGAGAGCAGAGCAGCCCCGGCAAAGGGGCGGCAGCCGGGCGGCACCGGGGGGGCGGGGGCCAGGGGACGGGTGGGGACCGGCTGGCCGGACCCCGCACGCACCAGCTTCATGCCCAGGCAGTTCTTCTCCCGGCTGTTGTAGCTGTCAATCTTCTGCTTGATCTCCTGCAGCGTGGGCGGCCGCGGCGTGCTCTCCTCGGCCGGTTTACAGACATTCTGGAACAGACACAGA
Source organism: Ailurus styani (assembly GCA_002007465.1). Lineage (NCBI taxonomy): Eukaryota > Metazoa > Chordata > Mammalia > Carnivora > Ailuridae > Ailurus > Ailurus styani. The sequence continues at coordinate 717,591 of LNAC01000043.1, forward strand.
AGTGAGAGTGGGTTCGCAGTGGTGCTCAGAAGGAGAAAGGGGAGGACCACACCCACCCAAAGCCTCCCTGACCAAGAAAAAGGGAGCACCAGTCTGGTGGTGAAAACTAATCTCCCGGTGCAGGGTGAGAACGATCAGAGATGAAATCCCAGGGCGGCCCCTGGGTAGCGGGCCGGCTCCGAGTAGTGACTGAAGTCTCCTAAGTCTCCTCGCCTATGAAAGGGAACAAGGCCTACCCCTCGGGCTTGCTGAGAGAGTAAGATGAAGGCACCAGCACACGGGCATGGCCTACGAATTTCGTCCATCCGCAGAACAGCATTTGCTTACGGAGGGTTATTAGGGAAAATGTTGCCTTTAGATGCTGCGGGAGCTACAGAGAAAGGCTAGGCACCAGAGCCAGAGAGACTGGAACGTACACCCGGTCCCAGCCCATGCTGATGGGAATGACAGCCATTTGGACCCAGGGGACAGAGGGCACACGAGCATCAGTCCAGGCCCCACATCACCGGCCACAGAACTTTGCACATAGGAAGTTCCGGGGGCTCCTTGAACAACCCCAGTTTGAACTGCGTGGGTCCACTCACACAGGAATTCTTTTTCGATAAATACAGTCCAGTGCTATGAATGTATTACCCCTTCCTTATGAGTTTCTTTTTTTTTTTTTTAGATTGATTTTATTTGTTTATTTACTTATCTGAGAGAGAGCGTGAGCACAAGCTTGGGGAGGAGCAGAGGGAGAAAATCTTCAAGCTGACTCCCCGCCGAGCATGGAGCCTGAGCCAGGGCTCCATCCCAGCACCCCGAGATCATGACCTGAGCTGAAATCAGGAGTCAGACGCTCAACCGAGCCAGCCAGGTGCCTCTCCTTATGATTTTCCTAATAACATTTTCTTGCCTCTAGCTTACTTCAGTGTAAGAATGCAGCGTACAATACACGTGACACGCAAAATTGTGTTCATTGACTGTTCGGGTCACTGGTAAGTCTTCTGGGCAACAGCAGGGTATTAGTGGTTAAGTGCGGGGGCTGTCAAAAGTTAAACTCGGATTGCGGACTGTGCGGGGGGTCCGTGCCCCCCACCCCCAAGTTGCTCAGGGGTCAACTGTATACATCTGTCAAATGCATGAGTGAACCAGAAGGAGACGGGACTGTCCTTCTACAATAATTAGAAGGATGCTCAGCCTCCTCTCCTGGGCCGTGGGGACAACCCGCATCTACTTAGCACCGCCTCGGTGCCGAGAATTCGGCATGAACTATCTCTTTTAATCCTCAGGAACCAAAACTCTATGAGGTGGAGATTACCACCTACGTTTCCAGGTGACAGGACCAGGGCTCAGAGGGGCTCAGTAACTTGCCTAAAGCCCTGAGTCAGCAGGTGCAGACCTACCAGGAGATTCCAGGGCTGTCCCGCTGTGTTCTTCCCGGGGGGTCCCCCTGTGCCTGCCCCCCCCCGCCCCCAGGGAAGCGTCCGGGAAGAACAGGGCTAAGGACGGAGGTGGAGGTCATCGTTCTCCACACCTCGGGGGGAGTTCTGGAATCTAAGCGACTCTGTCCCTCGATCAATTCCTTGCATTCCTCTGCACTCCCCGCCGCCCACCTTCCGATGCCTTCAGGCTGCCGGTGCGTGGCCGGGAGTGCGGGAGCCATGGTGTGGGAAAACAAGTTGGTAAAAACCCACCCAGAATTCACCCGATTTTAGAAACCGAGCAGGCTCTGGCAGGTCAGGATTCTCCTTTGGCCAATGAGGAAACTGAGGCCCAGAGAGGAGGGACCCCTGTGCCCTCCCAGCTGCCTCCCTGCCGCCACCCAGCACCCTCCTGGAAGAGAGGGGTTCAGCTGGCGGATTTCACAGTCACCCTGTCAGGGCACCAGCACCCGGTGGAACACAAGAGGCCCCCCCACCGGAGCCCGTCCCCGCAGTCCTGCCGCCAGCAAGCTGTGGGAGGAGAGGGCACACCCAGCAGGATGCCTGGGCTTCCTCCTCTCACTTTCCAACCTCACGGAGCCCGTAAAGTGTCAGGCTCTGTGGCAGGCCCTCCACCCCGCCGGGGGGACTGGTGTGGCCTCCCACCGCCCACCCCCAACCCTCTGCATGGAGATGAGCCGACACCCCTTTTCCATCCCAGCATCTTCCCTTGGCCTCTCTGCTCCCCGCCCCCCACCAATCTTCTTCCTCAGGGGTCCGACGGTACCAGCACTGTGCTCTGTCCATTCACATACCCTCTCTCCTGTACCACCTGCATCGCTCCCATTTCACGGATTACAAAGCCAAGGCCTAGAGAGGTTACGGAACACCCTTGTGTGCCACTGCTAGTGAGCGTCTGAGTAGAGCCTGAACAGAGTCCATCCAAGTGTGGAGCCCATGTTCTTCTCAATCCACCACATGGTACCCTAGGACAGCGCTTCTGACGCTCCCATAATGATCACTGAAATTCCATGCCATTCCCTGAGGCCGTGGTGTGCAGCAGCCAGACCAAGGCCCGTAAATTATGGAAACTGTGAAACTTTCATCCACGGTGTATCGGATCAGTGGGTCAGGCCCCAGAGGACTCGGGACCCAGGGGCACCAGGTCACCTGCAAAGCTGTCAAGGAGGGCCTTCCATTCTCTCCAGTGGGATGCGGGAGCCACCCTTTCCCCGCACGGCCCCTCGGGCCCTGGAACTGGACCATGTTTCCATCCAAGAGCACCCAAGGGGAAGCACACAGCCCAGGGCTTCTCCTGTTTTCCTGAGGTAAGCAACAACAGATGTCCACCTCAGAGAGTGTCTTCATTCCCTGGCAAAGCATCCATCTGGGGAGCCTCCAAGGGAGCCCCTCATTCCTCGTCCATTCCCACAGTTCGTTCCTGGAGACGGATACCTCCCCGGAAGCCCTCCCAACCCTGCCCCTCCCCACACCTGGACCATCTCTGCGGGACCAGGTGTGCCTGGCCGCAGCTCAACCGTGGGAGCTGCCAGTCAGACCAGTATCTGGTTCCTATCCTCCGCTCCATCCTGTCCCTGTCTGAGGCACACAGGCTGTCCCCTCCTCAGGGGCTGACAGCTTCCTCATATTCATCGACCAAAAAAAAATTTTTTTTAATTGATGGAAAGGAAACTCTAGAAGCCCCTGGAGGGTCTCCTCTCATAGTTTCCAAGTGAGCTACAGCCATTTCCCTATAAGAAAAGGCAGCTGGTTCATGCTTTCAAAAGTCAGTTATTCCGGCCTGGGTTTGTACACAGCAAGAGTCACAGAGGCTGTAACGAGAGGTTTCTTCTTCCTGTTCCCCTTCCCTGCAGCAGATAACTCGTGTGTCCCTCCCCTCTGCCCACCACAAACCTGGGGAAGTGACGCGAGCATCTGAGGCCACCCCTGCCAGGGCTGACGCAGACGATGGCCACCCTGATTCCACCGCCCCTTCTGAGAGCGCCAGGAGCCCCGTGTGGCCACCAGGCGGGAACGTCAGCCCCCACGGCTCACAGGGCTGCTGCCCACACCACGTCGGGCAGACAAGATCTGACCCATGGATCGAATGAATCACCTGCCCAAGTGGGCCAGGCAGCCCGCCAGCGAACCGCAGTCACGAGAGCCCACTAATCCTTCCCCGTCCCCGGGGTGGTACAGAATCTGGGCCAGCGGTTCTTACACTCGACCCCACACGGAATCATCCGGGGAGCCTCTAGAAACCCTGCTTGGGCTCCGACTTGGAGTCTCTGATATATGGTGTGGGGTTCAGCCTAGGCACTGGGATTTTTTTTTAATCTCCCAGGTAATTCTAATGGGCAGCAACGTTTGAGGAGAAGAATAGGCCCCTGGCAGGCCATTTCAGATGCCAAGGGTCCCATCCAGCAGCACAATGAACGCTCGGGCACCCGCAGACCAGAGGTTGACCTAAAAGGCAAGTACCCGCTGTGTGAACAAGATCGATAATATAGTCATCTTCAAAGTGTAAGACGAAGAGCTCAATTTTTATTCACCTATCAGATTTTCACATTCTCAAAGTGAAAGATTGTTTCCGTCCACGGGTACAGAGCTAGAAACCATAGAGTTGTATCTCTCGGACCCAAGATGCAGACAGAACGGGGAACTCACTCTGTTAGGGTTTCGCAAATACAGCATGGGCCGCGGAGGTGTCTCTCGACGGGGCCTGTGCCTCTCGGGGCACCTGGCATGGGACGCACCTGCTCCGATTAAGCCCCCAGCACGGGCACCAGATGGCTCAGCTGTGCCCATGGCGGCTGGCGCATCAGAGTGCTGGTGGAAAACAGGTTTGTGCTCCCCTATCCGGAGCTATGGACGCAGCTGCGTGGCCTCTCAGGCTCCAGGGTATTAGGGAACAGCCCCACGAAGAGGCTGGCTGCTAGGAGTCCCAGCAGATGCTCCCCTGAGAGTGAGCCCCAACTTTTCTACTAAAAATATCCTTGGGGCGCCTGGATGGCTGTGTCCGTTAAGCGTCCGACTCTCGCTTTCGGCTCAGGTCAGGATCTCTGCGTCCATAGAGTCAAGCCCCAAGTTGAGCCCCGTGTCGGGCTCCGTGCTCGGTACAGGGACTCTCCCCCTCCCTCGGTCCCTACCCTGCTCATATGTGCACGTGTACGCTCTCTCTAAATTAATTCATTAATTTAAAAAAATGTATATCTTTAACAACAAAATGAAGAGGACCATCCCCTGTTCTCTGGCCTACTTCAGAGGAGATTTACCCCAAGTTGAATTTTACTTTATTTTAAGAAGAAACCCAAACATTGGTAAATTCCGCATTCCAACCAAGAACACGTGTCCTAATTTTGGTCACGGTCGAAGAAGCAGCTCCGAATGAGTCCTGTGGCTTCTAGTATCCCCAGGTGGACACAGGGCAGCCTCCAAAAGGCCTGACGATGAGGGGGCCCCCGGGTGAGGAGCAGGCTGAGGAGAATCAGGCACAGTCCGATACATCAGACACCTCTGTGCCCACTTTCTTTCCACCTGAATCACACCAATCTCACTTTTGCTGAAAATTTTACTCTCCCTCTTCTTAAACTTCTCAGCCTCCTCTTCCTTCGTGATGCTTTCATTGATTGCTCCCATCTGCCCACCTGAGGTCCTGCTCTCTGTCCAGGCCTCTCTGGACACTCCCGCCCTGAACGATGGTGGTGATGATCTGTCTCAGTCCATGTCATCCTCACCACAAATTCATGCGAATGCCCATTTCACAGATGGGGAAACTGAGCCCCAGCAAGGTTAAAGCTAAGCCACCTCTAAAGCTAGCACGGTACTGACTGGCACTTAAATATGCAGCTACTTATAGTAACCTCCAAGTAGACTATCTTGAGTTGTCTTCCCAACTAGAGTGAATTTTCTTAATAACTTGTACCATACTTCTATTTCTTCTTACGCCCGGTGGCACCAAGCATGAAGCAGACAATAGATACTTACTCAAGAACCTTCAGTGGCTCCTCATTGCCTACAAAGAGGGGGCAGGAGGAGAAAGATCTTACATTTTCCTAGGAAGTGCAGTGCAGCGAACCATGGACTTCAGCATCGACTGAGTTCTGTGAGAGAAGCACCTGTTGCCTGTCTTACCGGTCACAGCATCCCAGAGCCAAGCTGCGGCTTGAACAAGCAGAGGCTCAGGAAATGCGTACGGGCTGAACACAAGACTGTGTTTGGGTTCTGGCCCCTATGACTAACTAAGCGATCTTGAGGAAATCCGATAACTCCTTTAAGCCTCACACTCTGTCCTCAGTTTCATCTATCGATTTGAAATACAAATCCTTCATTGCCTAATAGAATTCGTGCAAAGGTAAGACCCAGTGAGATCGCAGGGGCAAACACATTGTGGAAATCCTCAAAGCCACCCAAAGGCACACACTGCTACTGGTCTTCCCAGGCCTACAAAGCCCTAGGCCTAGGAGCCAAGCTCACACCTCACTTTCCTTGAGAACTTCACCAGGATTGGCCGCCATGCCACAGGACGCGTTCATTCCTCTCTCTACACCAGCTGCCCGCACACTGGTTCCGTCCAGGACCAGGGAGCGAATACCCGGGGCTTTGCTCGCCGTTCAGTCTCTGCTGCAACCACACACTGCGCATCGTAGCACGGAGCACCCCGGGCTGAGCGCGGCCACGGTTCAGTAAAACTCTGTCTACACCGCCTGGCGCCGGACCAGCTCTGCCCCCTCCCGCTCGCAGTGCAGAGCCCCCATCTCCCCTAGTGCCTTCTCCCGGGCGTCCCGCCTGAGCGACCTTTCCCTGCCCGTGGCAATCCCCTCCTTCTCCGCTCTCCTAGAATAGGCAATCCCTGCCACTTTAATGCCCAGACGGAGAGAGGCTGATAGGGGGTCTGTGCTGGGCGCTGCCTTCCTCCTGAGTGACGCTCGCCTCGAGAGCCGCGTGCTCCCTGCACGTCCTCACGCCGCGGCCCACCCGCCTTTTGTATTCCGCTCTCACTTCACGGACACTTTGCACAAGTCGCCAAAGGCTTCGGGGCTTCATCGGAGTTGGGGCTGCTCTCTTCCCGGCTCCTGGGAGGAGGCGACAAGCTGGCTGACGAAGGGACGCAGTGGGGGGCGGCCAGGCTCACTCCCCGGCTCGGGGACCAACTCCCAACCCTCAGACCCCTGTCACGGCCAAGCTGCCGACCACCACGTGCCGCGGGCCTCTGCGGGGCCCACGCAGCCACCTACGAGGCCCGCAGCACAGCCCGTGTGGCTGCAGCTGGATCTGACTTTACCTGCCTTTTATGGTTTCATTCTATGGTACATGGGTTAGTCCCATCTTCCCAATTAGACGTTCCCTGGAGGGAGACAGACGTGACGGCCGATGGCTGTGCTACTTCGGTAGCCCCCATGAGGCTCTGTCGTGCTCTCCGTGACCTGCACGGAGGTGGCGCCCAGCCTAGAGCCACCCACGGACCCGCGCCCCGGGGCCGACGTGAAGGCACGGGCTGCTGGCTCTGGCTGGCGGCCAGCCCTGCTCAGCTCTCTGCAGTTTCCTGGTCAGAACGAATGCAAGACCATCCCGACTTGTGACCTCCGGCAAGTCACTTCTCCTCTGAGGGCCTCGGTTTCCTCCTCTGTGAAATCGCGAAGTGAGATGCCTTTGCAGCTCTACGGGTTTACCTCGAGGAGAGGGTGGTGTCTTTCATCACTGCTTCCTCTTCCATTTCAGAGAACTGGGGGTGGGGTGGGGGATGGGGCCCCTCAGAGGACCGCTGGCTTGATCGAGTCGCAGGGGTGAGAACTGGCCTGGGACAGTGTCGGGACGTTCCTCAGGTCTGTGGCGGGGCTTGTCTCAGCACTGGCCGCTGGCTGTCTCCAATCGTCAGCAAGGCTCAAGGAGGTCTACACCTTCCTCACTCACACCACTCAAGAAAACAAAACAAAAACTACCCCGGAAGCCAGTCTCCATGAGCCTTTGCCACATTTCCTCTTTCTCAGCTCTTAGCAAATCTCTCAGCAGCTGTTCTTTTGCCCCTTGGGCGGAAAGCACCCCCACCCCCCACCCTATGTCAGGAGAGAGAACCTCAGGCGCTCCTGCGTGCGAAGGACCCTCTGCCGACACCTTCCGGGCTAGCCTGCTGCCCTCGAGCGGCACGGGCCCCACACCCCTGACGTCTCCCTCGTGCCCCTTCTCCGTGGGCCCTTCGGAAGGAAAGGGGCAGACTCCCCTCTGCCTGGGATGGGTACGGAACGCGCTGCTCAACGCCCAGACCACAGTCAAGGCTCACTGGTCCCTTTGCGATGGCCTCAAGCAGATGGGAAAGAGGAAGCCCCATGGGGCCTCGCCACAGGGCCCTCTCCCAGGTCCAGAGGAGCCGGTGTTCTGGAATGGCTGCCCCAGCCCCAACCTGGACAGGGAAGGGGTTGATTCCCTCAGATTCCTCTCCGGCGCCATCCAACATCCCAGAAATAAAAGGGTTGGAAACTGCTCTAGTGTGTTCTCCGGTAGGTTATTCCGGCAGACCAAGGAAGGAAGGGGTTTCAGGAGGGAGCCATGCATACGAGCCTAACTGTGCGGGATTTGGGATTTGAGCTGCTCTGGGCTGGGGGTGGGGGATGCAGAGGAGCAGGGAATAAAAAGGGGGTGGGATTTGAGAAACGGGAAAGAGACTGAAGACAAAACCCTAGAGCAGATGGTCATTGCAGACAGTCAGTCAACAGTAACTGATTGAGTTGCCCACGGGGTGAGGGCTGTGAAAGTCACCTTGGCATGGAAAGCCGACGGGGCCGTGGTCCCCATCCTTGGGAGCGCACAGGCCACCTGCAGAGGGAAGGCAGAGGCGTGGGGCCTTTTAGGAAGCACAGGAGAGCATGGTGTGGACGGAGCCTCGGCGCGTTCCGGGCAGCCGGATCAGCTCCGCGTGTAGGGGTGTGATGAAGGCTGAGCCAGCGGGCTCCCCAGACGGCCAGCGTGGCCCCAGAGCCTGCGCACGGCCCCGCCCTCTCGCAGGTGACCATCTCAGTCTACAAGCAGATCATCCGGGGTGAGTCGGGGCAAAGAACACCAGCCACCTGCAGGAGGCCGGGGGGGCCCCGCGGCCTTGGAGCGGCGGTGACCCATGATAAAATCGCCAACAGGCCAGCACCTCACAAGTCACAATCCCATTTAGTCTGAATTGATTTTAGTGCTGAAATGATTCAGTGAAGGTGGTATGTAATTACCTAGCATCCCTGCTCCTCACCCCCAGACCTCACTGCCCTGCACAGCTGCGCGCCCTCAGTCTGTGCATGCGGGCAGGCCAGTCTCCCCGAGGCTCAGATTTGTCTGTAAAGTGCAGACAACAGACCTTCTTTACACATTTGTCGCAGAGATGAAATGAAATCGCGCATCTGGAAGTGCACTGTGTACACTGCACGTACACAGCGGGCACTGAATAAATAGTAGCCAGTGCATGTATACATCAGGCACTCAATAAACAGCTAGTGCACGTACACAGCAGGCACTCAATAAACAGCTAGTGCACATACACAGCAGGCACTCAATAAGCAGTAGCTAGTGAACCATCACTGTGGCCGCCATCACCATCAGTAGTCAGCTGTCTGGCGAGGCAGAGGAAAGGTGGGTTGGTGGGGCTGACACAACACGGGAGTCCTCTACCTTCACCTTGATCTCCGACAGGCCCTGCAGCCAGAGCCACATTATGACTCTGTGCGTCCTAAGCACTTTTGTCATCCGGGCCATGGGCCCCTCTTCCTCCATTAAAAAAAAAAAAGATGGGAAATGTTACTTTATGATAACATTGATATAAAGAAAAATATATTAATATAATAAAAGCACCTTCTTCAACCTAAAGTTTATTCTTTTCCCTCCTGATTTTAAAAGAAATTAAGACACTTTCATGGGCGCATGAGGAACTGTAGGCCCTCTGACACCACATGCCACTGTGCCTCATGGTTAAGGCAGCAGTGCTCTCAGCTCCTGAGCCCCAGGCAGGGGGACCAGGGGCTGAGAGCTTTCTTAGGATGCAGGACCTTCAGTCCCAGGGTCAGGACAGTCCTGGGTAAACCAGCATATTTGGTTACCCTAGTCCAGGGACCCCCTCGCAGGCCTAGATGGACATCCTCGCTCTCTCTCACAGCTCACAACTGCGGGCCCCTGGCACACTGCTTGCTCTTCCGCCCTCTGGAAAGCTGCACATGCACTCTGCCCTTGGGGGGCTTCCTGACGCTCCCCCCGGGATCCCCGTACCCCCCAGCCTGGCTGTGGACTGGACACCTTGGCCCTGGCGGCCTCTGCCGACCAGCACACATCACATACGTGCTGACCCACTCGATCATGGAATGCAAGCTCCCCGTGGACGGGGCCTCCCCTGCTCACTGCAGCAATGCCCAGAACAGTGCCTGGCAGACATGAGGGGCTCATCTACCATTTGCCTAATGAATTGAATAAAACACAAAGAAGTAATAAGGCATACACACGTGTGCACATGTATACGTGCACATATATACACATGCACATAAAACCCCCCAAAAATACAAGAAGAGTAAGAGGTTCTAGAATCATATAAGGCTTCTATAGGGTTCCTGGTCCGTGACACCTATCGACTTTGGAGACAACAACTGGAAATCAGAGGAGACTCCTGTCCTGTTTCTGAGAGCAGGTGATGCAAACCCCTTCCTTCTCTGCTCTCCCCTGCCCTGGGACTTTTGGGAGCCCCGTCTCAGCTCAGAGGTCTCAAGTGTGAATCCAGGGTGACACCGACCCATTCTACTGCAACTGCCCCAGCACTTTCCCCTTGGGGCATTCTCTCACACCGTGAGGGATTCTAGGGCATGCAAAGGTCTTTCTCCAGATCAGTTCTCCTCACGGGATTTCCATCCAAGTCTTTGTCCCCTCATCCAGCCTCATGTAGGTCAGCCCCCTTTCCGTCTCCCTGACCCCTTAGTTTGACTCCAAAACCAGGGATTGTACCTTTCCCATTTCTGTGTCCCCAGAGCACCCAGAACCAGAGCACTGTGGGGTGAGCCAGGGATGATGGTGGGCAGTGTGACGGAGTAGGTCCCGAAACCCCATCCCAGGCTCCAGTCTCTCCAAAGGCCGGATCCTGCTCTTACAGAACCAATTTAAAGAAGATTTCACTTAAACCATATGTCTGACAAAGGGTCACTACCCAGAATATTTCAAGAACCCCAGCAACCCAACAACAACAACAAAAAGACCCAATTTTAAACATGGACAAAAGACTGGAATAGACATTTCTCCAAAGATAAACAGATGGCCAATAAGCACTTGAAAAGAGGTTCAACATCACTCATCATTAGGGAAATGCAAATCAAAATCACAATGAGAGGCCACCTCCTACTTATTAGGATGGCCATCATCAAAAACAAAATAGCAGGCATTGGCAAGATCATGGAGAAAACTGGGAGTCCTGGGCATTGCTGGTGGGAACGTGAAACGGCGAAGCCACGTGGTAAACAGACCAGCAAGTCCTTGAAAGATTAAACGGGAAGAATCACCAGATTATCCCGCAAGGCTACCTCTGGGTTGATACCTACAAGAAGCTGGTTTCATCTGGTTCCCATAGAGGTGGGCGTGTCCCAGAATTTCCTTCTTCCAGGCGCGTGAGCAGTCAGTCCCGCTCGTGAGCAAGGTGGCCCTCATGCTGCACGGTCAGGCTCTTCTCCCGGGCCTGGCCGCTGTCCTGCACGCACTGAGAAAGGGCTGGACTCTTGGGCTGACCCGGACAGCCCAGCCCAACTCAGACGAGCTCTACAGCAAGGGGAGGGTCTCAGAGCTTCCCAGGGGCCTCTCCAGAGAGGGGCTCAGGCACACGGAAGCCTGAGCTCAGAAATCTAGAAGGGGCCTGGAGATGAAGTGGCCCAGGCAGCCGCATTCTGGAGCAACCAGAGTCGTTAGATGACTCAATGCGCAGGGACTCCCCAGCCTGCTGCAGGGGCCCCCTCCAAGCCATCAAGGGTGGCCACGGTCAAGGAGTCAGGTCTGGCTTTCCAGCTTCATCCCCCCGTCAGGAAACGGATGCGTCAGCAAAAGGAAGATTTGGGGAAACACTCCTGAAGAAGGCTTCCTCAGCTTCGCGGACGATCCCTTGTGCTCTGAGAGCACAGAGTCAAAGCCAGCAGCGTCCCGAGGCCAGCAGTGGGGGCAGCTTTAGAAGCCCAGCTCGTGTGCTCTAACCACAGGGCCTCTCCTGGGCTGCCCGGGACGTGGGCGCCTGGCTGCAGGAGCCCCCTCTCCCACCACGTAAGGGCTTCGGCTCGGCCGGAGCTCCCCGCAGAGCGCCCCGGGGGGACTCATCCGACTCAGCAGTGGACTCAGCAGTGGAGCGCGGCCCAGGGGAGCCGATACCCAGGGCCCAGCACGGCCGCACCGCCCGCCCCTGCGGGGACTGGGACCTGCACCAGCAGCCAGGACGCTGGCCTGCCTTGCCCTGCGGGAAGGAGGGCAGTCCTCTTGGCTCCCTCTCCCAGGAGACCCCACCTGTGCCCTTGGCTTTGCAGGTGGCGGCAGGGGGGCAGGCTGGGGCCTCTGCACCAGCCCACACAGGTCCTCTTGTCACAGTGCTGCCTGCCCAGCCACCTCCACTCCACGCCGCTGCCTGGAGACCAATGGGGGACGTTGAAACATGTCTCGGTGGGTCGTTACGTAACTGAGTCTTCTCCAGTGTGTGTCCTCGCAGTGTCACAGAGGCTCAGACGCAGGGACATTTGGTTTCCTCCCGCTCCCAAATGGCCTGGCAAAGGGCGCCATCCTCAGAGACTCCCGGATGGATGCTGCCAACACGGGGTTGCTTGGTGGGCACGTCGGAGCCTCATGGCCGGGGCTTCAGCTGGGAAAATTCTGGGAAGAGCTTTCGGAAAAGCAGTACAGCTTAGAGGCTAGGAGTTCTGGCAGCAGACTTGGGCCCAAATCCTGGATCTGTCCCTGCCATGCCTCAGTTTCCCCACTGTTGGATGGAAGGCATTTAGAACATTGCCTGCCACACGTCAAGGCCCAATAATTCACTGCCATTATTATGCATTCTAACCATTTCCCAGCAGATCCCTAGCTCCTGCCCTTTCTCTGTTTCGTGAACAGAGCTTTATGCCTCCGTGTACCCTAATCATGAACCCCACTCACCACATCAGAATTCATGATCCATCTGCATTTCCTGAAATAGCCTTTATTCTCCTAGAAGGAGGAAGTGAGGCCTGGAGCAGCGAGCATGCTTCCTGAGGTACACACAGCGAGGGCTTGTGGCTTGAGTCCCCAGGCCCCGTCATGGGCTCGCTTACGGGCCTGGGGCCCCTGAACGGCATGCCCCCTTCCCACTCCACCTGGGCCAACAGAAGATGCTCAAACTACTGGGACTGCCAAGCCAGGCTCCTGCTCGGAGGTAAACTGGGAAATGAAGACAAACAAGAAATGCGTTGGTTCCTCCCTCTCAACCTGCCCCTCTCCATGGCAGAAAGGCAGCCAGAAGAAACCTGTCCTAGAAGGCTCTCCCGCCTCCTCACATGGGCCCCTCGGCACGAACCTCCCCTCCCCCCTACCACTACCCCCCCTTGAGGAAGGCCCAGGCCAACTCCTGCCAGCAGGTGCCCAGGCTCCGTTGCTTAGTGACCCAGTCCTGCCTGCCCTCATCCTCCGGGGCAAACAGCTGAGCAATCACAGATGGGATGGAGGGAGCTGGTCTATGTTTGGAAAGTTGTCCTTGCATTTTCTGCTCACTCAGTGAGATTTTTCTTTTCAGAGGTGCTGGAAAAATCCATTGATTCCACATCCAGAATCTTAGCCAGCTTCCCTTTAAGAACAGTCCGGAGATCCGCGTTCACACACCGTGTGCGCTGAGGAGCTTGTGCCTGCGCCCTCCGAGGAGCCCCTGCTCCCTGGCTTCTCAGGGCTCTCTGCTCAGAAGGAAGCTCCCAGCCCACACCTCCTTTATCAAACACGCATCATGCCCCTTCCCCACGCCGAGGACACAATGACGACCAAGATGTGGCCCCTAGTCTGGAAAATTTCAGCCTATCAGCAGGAGGGATGGGAAAGGTATGCTGGCGTTTGGGGTGCACAGAGAAGCAAGCGCGTGGACACGGTCTCCGGACACCCCAGGTCCTCCAGGTGCCGCACTCTCCTCAGGAACCCACACCTCCCCGCTGTGCGTGAATGTGGCGATCGGCCGCGCGTCCACCTCTCCGCATGTTCCTGCCAACGGAGAAGCTGCCTCTGGCGCCCGGAAGCGAGGCCAGGGCCCTGCACACCCAGGCCCCGCCTGCCATCCACATCACGACCCGGGGACCACCCAACGCCACTCTGCACACCGGGGACAGCCAGGCCATGAGGAGGACGAGAAGGGGCTCACCGACTGCAAGTCGATGCAATGCAGATAGAGTCTGGTGCCCCGGACGTCCCCGGACCAGAGCAGGAAAAAACGACCTGGATTTCAGCACCAGGGAGCCGGCTGAGTGAGAACCCCGCTTCCTAGGGCGGGTCACCAGAGTTTGAGATGGGAGGCTGGAGCTCCCTTGGAGCTTTTCAAACTTGACTTTCACCCAAGGTGCCATGTGTGTAGTGGAAAGAACATGTGTTTTGGAGTTGGACAAATGCGGGGTGGGGGCCTCGCCCTCGGCTAACCCTCTTTCGCACATGACCTCACCGAACGTGCCAATCTTCTGGCTGGACGGCAACAGCGAGTCGGCCTGTGTGGTCTGTCGGAGGCACTCAGCGCCTGGCTGCTGCCTCCCGATCCACCCAGCTGGCCTCACGCGGCCTAGCACCCCGGACAAGGGAGGACTGGAAACCGGGTTGGAGGAGGCTGGAGAGAATGAATGCAGCTTTCCCTCCACTGCCTGGGATGGAGCCCATGCGGGCCTGCCTGGGAACAGGGAAACGGCCGCAGTGACTGGTGACAGTCTCCTCGGCTCCAGGAGTCTACGCCTTCCCGAGGTTGAGTTAACTTCCTGCGCCCCTCCCGGTGACAGCCACAGCCCCCTCATTCTCAGTCTGCTGCCAGCCTGCCCCCAGCACCCCCATAGGCTATTCGGGCCCCAACCCCTTGATTCTGGGCGCCAGCCCCTCCAGCTCCCTGTCTCCGGAGCTGCTGCCACGTCCTGATGAAAGCCACGTGACTGCAGGGCAGAGGCTGCACCTTCCACCTGGATATCCCTCCCCGGCCGCCGGCATCCAAATCCTCCACGGATGGGGAAGGGAGCTACGAGGGACTGTTGCCCCACACGGCTGGGGCCCACGGGTCTGTAAGCACAGAGACGGAGTTTTAGCTGTCGGTCCTCCTCACCCCCGGTGCTCAGTGCTACAAGAAAACTAACAACACAATGGTTTGCTTGAGGCCAGGGACTGCAGGGTTTGGGATGCTATGGAAGGAACAGGGACCAAGTGTGGGCTTCACTCTGGAAGCAGAGGGGAGGCTCTGAGGGCTTTGTGGTACCGGAATGATATGCCCCTGGCACTCATGAGCAGGGTGCACAACAGGGGAAGAAACAGGATGGAAGCCAGCTGGGTGACTTCCTGGAGTATACAGGTGAGAGGCGATAACACCCAACGGAGGGCAGGGCCGGGGGAGGGGGGAGGGCAGAAAGGAGAGCCTCGTATCCGCAGCACAGGAGACAGAACCCACAGGGACAGGCTAGGCGAAGGGACAGGAGACCCCTGAGGCCCCAAAGGTGGGGCACTAGGAGGGTGGCGCAGAAACACAGCAAGAAATCAGTTATGGGCAGAACTATGAGTTGGTTCTGGACATATTAAATTTTAGCCATCTGAGGGGCATTTGAGACCTCCAATCGGCTACAGAGAATTTCGTTCTAGAGCCAGAAAGAGAGGTGGGGCGGGGGCCATAGGCTGGCAAGTGTTAAGCTAAATGGGGTGGGGTTGGGGGAAGAGAAGTGAGGGGGCGTCAGGGCCGCACTGTGGGTAGAAGCCACGGGCCCCGTGATTCAAGGTGTTCTGCCACTACAGCTCCCTTCCTCCTCCTGGCCCTGGAAAATCGGGGCTCCCGATTCCTGGCAAATTTAGCTCATCCTCTTAGCCCCAGGGAATATGCCAGGCCAGGCCAGGGTCCCATGCTATTTTATGGGTAGATTGAGCCATTGAGAAGTGGAAACTGAGGCTCTGGAGGACAGACCCCAAAGCTAGAAAGTGCACAGGTGTGGATTACCTGGAACGTCAGAAGAGGAAGAGAGAGGGGGAACCCAGGCTCCTGGGCACCCAGGCGGAGCCCAGTAGGGCCCCCACCCTTTCCAGCTCATGGGCTGCGAGCTGGATCCAGAGTCCAACCTGACACTGTGAACTAAGAGCTGGAATTCAGACTCTGCTTCTAGTGTGGGATCTTTCTTCCTTTCTCCTTAAACTGCTTGGGTGGCTGGATGTTGTATGTGCTCCAAACTGTAACTGGAATTGCTTTATAGGGAAAAGCCAGCTAAGTCAGACAATAAATGGTGTAAGATAGTGAAGCAGGAAGGGATGGGGCGGAGGGGAGGCATCTGGAACGCAGAGGTGAGGATGTCTTGAGTAAGTCCCAATCGTCCTGGAGGAGGGGACGCGTGCCATTGAGGCAGGTCCTCCTCCTGACCCCTCCCTGCGGAAATCCTTACCGCTTAGAACCCAGTAGACAATATCTAAACTCCCCACCGGCTCCGTGAAAAGGCGGTGAGAAGGATCTGCTCCGTGCAGAGGAGGGACCCTCGGGGAGGAGAAAGAGGAGGGGAAGAAAATCAACACAGGCTCCTATCACGAGCGCTGTTGCTGAAAGGATGATGGAGACCGCAGTCTGGAGAGATGACGGGACTTGACCACGGCTGCTCAGTGAACAGCTGGAGCTGCCGTGACCAGCCAGGACTCGGCTCACGGTTCTGATGCTTCCACACCACGGGCCGCTCACCATGGCAAAGGCCGCCGCTCCGACAGCCTCGCTCCCCGGGTCACGGTGAGGGTCACCGGGACCCAGGGGCCCTGAGGCCTCGGTTCTGTCTCTACTTAGCTGTGTGACCAGGGACAAATCTTTGTAGCTTCTGGCTTCAACTTCCAGCCTAGGAACCCTTCTGGAATCTGTGACAAATGCCATCTCAGACTTTAATTGAAGTGATTAAGTATTTCTATACAGGGGGCTCCCTGACTTCAGTAAATGGGCTCATCGCCGGGATTAAAGGAGACTTGAGGGTCCTGCCTCCAAAGGTTCAGGACCCAGTAAGTCTGAGGCGGGGTCCCTGAGTCTCCATTTTCAAAAAGTGACCCGGGGGTGCTTCTGAGGGAGGGGCTGGACCCCCTTGGAGCATCGCTGGAGGCTTCAGATGCTAAAAGGCACCAGGAAGTGCCGAGCGAGGAGAGCATCCGTGCTCAAGGGGCGGCCGGTGAGGGTGGGGAAGACCGGACCTCATCCCAGGGAACGCAGATGCTTGGTGACCCACGAAGGAGAGGTACACAATTACGGCCCATGGCCAAGAAGCTACGAGCAGATCCTCCAAAGATGGAAGTCAGGCGGAGAAGGGGGCAGGAAGGCTGTGTGGCAGAGCCGGCTAAACGCTCTCGCCACAACCTGCTTCCTGTGCCACCTGGGCTCACAGCTGTACTTCATCTCCCAACCTCCCTTGTGGGTAGGCGTGGGCACGTGACCCAGTTCTGGCCAATGGCGTGTGGCTGTAAAAAAAACCTCCATTTCCGGGCCTGGCCCACAAAAATCTGCCATGTGTCAACTGGAGCCCCCACCTGCCAATGTAACTTGACTTAAAGGGGAGCAATACCTTGCTCTTATATTCCATGAATGAAAGACGGGGGCTGCCTGTCCATCCCTTGAGTCCATCCCGATGATACAGGGTGAAGAGAGAGCACAAAGCAACTACACCCAACCAGCACTCAGAAGTCTGCTTTTGAACCTAGTGCTCGGGGCTGCATTGCACCTGCAGCGCATGCGAGCCGTGGTGTTCCCGGGTTTACCGTCTGCAGGGAGAAAATCGGACACCAGGGAGGGCCAGACATGGAGACAGGCAGTGAGCTCCACAGGAAGGGGAGACAGCCTGCAGCCTAAAAGGAAGGCCATCCTGGGGCTGGGCCGGCATGAAACATCTTTGGAGGTTAGTCTTGGTCTGTGCAGCCTCCTGAGATAGCAAAAACGTTAGCTAGCCCGACGCTTCTGAAGAGTCTTATGTTATTTCTACTGCTCAAATTTGGGACTCATCTCTTTTTAGTATGCTTTTCTCTCATGCCCAGAAGGGCAGGGGCAGGGGCCGTGCCGAAGGCCTGGGTGTTCCTGCTGCTGGGAGGCAGACGGGTATTTCCCTGACTGGTCCCAGGGCCATCAGGGTTGGCCGACATCCCTGGCGTGCCACAGAGGCCCCGTCCAGGGAGGGGCTGAAGGCCAGGCACGGGCAGGAACAGAACCAGAGGTGGCTTCTACTCTGACCCCTGAGACCCCCTTCCTCTCTGCATCTGCCTTGAGTTTTTCAGGAGTCAGTGGTGTCAGCACAGAGAAAACCTGAGGGCAGGAGTGGAGGGGGGATGGGGGCATGTTCCACGTGTGCTGAAGTCAATCTCCTGTCCTCCACATCCACAAAGAAAACACCCACGAGGAAGAATATCCAGCAAGCGGGATTTGGGGATAGGCACCCAAAAGAACTTTTTAAATGATTCAAATTGTAAGATTTTGGAACTGATGCAGGGAACTCCCTGCTAGTTAAATGTAGAGTGCCTTATGGAGTGCAGCCTGAAGTTGCCTGGATCCTTCCATTCTGTAGAAGGCTCTGAGAAAACAAGGACCATAGCTGGTCCGGGGTCACCCACTGAGGGGAGAGGACCAAGAGGAACACGTGACAGGAAGCCCAAGCAGGGTGTTAGCCCTGTCTCCACCTGACGCACATGTGGCCTGGTACAGCCTTCCCACCTCTCTCAGCCTCAGTTTCTCCATCTGCAAAGTGAGGCTCTAGACCAAATGGATCTCTTTCAGCTCTGACGTTCTGCAAGAAGCAGGTGTCCTGTGTTCTCAGGGGACCCGCCCTGAAGCTCTGGGGGCTCCAGGGTCCTGGGCTCCTAGAGATGCAAGGAGAGCTCAGAGGCCAAAACCCAAGCTGCTGCCACCTGAGGGCACTGGGGAAACTGATGGCGCGGAAGTGGCCCCACTTCCAGGGTCAGACCCCAGAGAGGAATAAAGAAGCAGATGGCAGGGATGGCCAGAGGGCCTGGCTTCACTGTCACCAGCCCTGCAAATTGCCACACGCTGCCTTTCACCGGACTAAAGCAGACAAAGCTCTGGGTCGGGAGGCAAACAGTGTGGGTTCTAACCCTGGCTCCACCCTAAACTTGCTGTGTGACCTTGGACAGACCCCCACAACTCTGGGCTGCAGTATCTTGGACAGGGGTGGCGGGGTGCGTCTTGCTGAGAGCAGCCCCAGCAACACCACCAGGCACGCAGGTCCATTCTCCCCCAAGCCCCCAGGAGCCCCACGGCAACGTGATCTAAGTGGGCTCACACAAGGGGGAAGGAACCTGCCTGCACGGCCTCAGCCCCCTGAAGCCTGGTGTCCCCGCCACCTCAGAGGAGCCACAGCACCCCACGCAGCTGGCACTTTCTGCAAAGGCCCGGGGCACAGTCACCCTTTTCCGCTGCCATCTGCCCACCTTCTGGCACCCCCTTTCCCACCCCCCGACCTCCCACCCAAGGGGCTGGAGAGGGGGACTCCCTGGAGGCGGGGCCGGTGACAGCCCCCAGGTGGCGGCACCAGGAGAGCAGCTCGGGCCCAGCAGGCACAGGCCCCGTGGCAGATACAGGTCGTTCTGACAAGGCTATTTATAGCCACCGTCTTGACGTTGCCGGGAGGGGGGCCCTAGTCTCTGGGCGACCGGGAAACACAGAGACGCCTCTCCTTGGAGACAGGAAAGAGGAATTCCCTTAGGAGCTCAGAGGTGACCTGTCTTCGGGTGGGAAGAAAGCATCATCCTTAGGGGTCAGGATGGGATCGTGATAGCACAGGAGATTTCTCTGAAACCCCCTTCCAGAAGCGGCTACGAGGGAGAAGACGCTGAAAATGTGATTAAAGGCGGAACGACCCTTTGAAGGATGAAAGACAGAAACATTTGGATGAAGCTGCCCCAGCTCCCGAGTCAGGCACACAGCCCTTCCCCCCCAGGCCTCGCTCCCCAGACTGGGCGGTGCTGCAAGCAGGTCCGGGCTCAGGAGCGCTGCCCTTTGGCCCGGATCTCCTCATCCGGGGACTCAGCAGAGGCCAGGCTCAGAATGGCCATGCCCACCAACCTTTCCCTTCGGGAGCATTCTGCCTCATCACCCCATGCGGGGTCCAAAAGATGAGCTTCCCAGAAGGGACTGCTGCCCCCTGAGGGCTTCTGTGCTGGGGCAACATGAGGTACCCAGAGGCCTCACATTAGGGAAGGGATTCAAGAACTAGACAGAGTAAAGAAAGAGCTGCTGCGGGCGCCAAGCCAAAAGGAGTATTTTCAGGAGTGATGTTTTGGGAGGCAGGGAGGAGGAGGAGGGCTGTCTGGGCCAAGGAACAAGTCACCCACCACCCCAAACCCACCCCAGCATATCTTCTTACAAGATATTTCTAACTCTCCCAAGAAATACCAGACACAGCTACCTTTTTCATTTGCCAAGGAAAAGAAACCCCAGATTTGCAGCACCCTTTCGTCCACCCCATCCTGCCAAAAGCCCACCTTCTGGGACCAAGGTCTCCCAGCCTGGCTGGCCGTAAGCACAGCCGCTAAACTCCGTTTTCAAAACAGGAACCATTTCCTCCCCAGGCAGCAGCAAAACTCTCCAGAACCGCGCTCTGACCTCAGCCACAAAGCAGAATGACCTGGGAGCTCTTCAAAACCCTGATCCCCAGGCTGTGCCCTAAGCCAGTCAAGTCAGACTCTCTACTTGTGAGCAGGTACCCACATTTCCTAAAGCTCCTGGCTAATTCCAGGGGGCAGCTAAGGTTGAGAACCACCGGTCTAAAGACCCCAGAGAGCCAGAGTGCCTGTGGGGTGGGGGGTGGGGGGCCATCCACACAATGAGGCAAGAACCCCAAGAGAGGGCGCCTGGGTGGCTCAGTGGGTTAAAGCCTCTGCTTTCGGCTCAGGTCATGATCTCAGGGTCCTGGGATCGAGGCCCGCATCGGGCTCCCTGCTCAGCGAGGAGCCTGCTTCCGCCTCTCTCTCTCTGCCTGCCTCTCTGCCTCCTCGTGATCTCTCTCCCTCTGTGAAATAAATAAATAAAATCTTAAAAAAAAAAAAAAAGAACCCCAAGAGAGAGCAGGACATCACCCATCGGCAGCCATGTCCTACCTACTCCTGCCCCCTGCCCCCCCCGAACCGGCCCTGCTCCCCAGTCTCATGAGGGGGTGCCCCAGATAGCAGGGGCTGATTCCAGGGGCCCGTTTTAGTTGATTCCTTCAAACACTAATATTAAAACCTTTCCTTTGGTTTTTGAGCATCCTCTCACAATTGAAAGGTCTGGTACATTTGTGTCATGTCAGAACCCAGGAAATGCAGGGCCTACGGGCAAGATGAATTATTCACAAAGGAGGCCCCAGAGTCAGGCCTGGGGAAGTTTTTGGTTAATCTACCCATGTAGGGCTGCTAAATTAATGATGAGCCTGCACACACCTGTGAAACTTAACAGCTCACTTCTGTCTATGGACGGTCCCTGTTAGGCAAGCTCTCCAAGGACCCAGCTTGGAACCCTCGCATCTAAATAACACAACAAATAAACAGAGCTCCCCCACCGCTCCCAACAAGGATGTGGCAGATCCCTGATCTGTAACAACTGGGAGGGTGTGGCCAGGGACTCAGGCATGCAGGGTGCCAGAGTTGCTGTAGGAAGCACATACGGACCCCTATAGGTTACCCCAACCAAGTCAGTAAGTTAAAACGGTAGCAGTACAAAGACTTAGAGAAGGTTTAGTTTGCTTGTAAAAACACCCTGCATTTCTGCAAAGTCGCTACAACTGTGTTTTAAGATGGTTTCTGGCCACTCGCAATACGGAAGTTTCAACCTGTGAATATTTATCCTGCTGGGTGACATCCACTTTCCACCCAGAACTTCAAAGCTCAGGGTTGGGGGGTGGCGGGTGGGGGGAGCGACACAGAGCAGTTGCCCTGTCACCCTCCCAGACCCAGGTGAGCATGTCACCAGACCCTGAGCCAAGAGCTGTCCCCAAGTCACGGAGAGCCATTTTGAAAAGGTCCAGGGCCAGGAAGTACTGAAAAGGGCAGTAAAAACAGAAGCGTGTTTGGTGGTGGTCCCGCAAGTGCTCCAGATCCAACCCTTGGTCTGCTCAGCCAACTAGTGCAAGAGGGTCCCCGGGGCAACTGGCCCCCAGTTCTGATAACACATGGCCTTGCCTGTTGGCCAGGATGGAGGTTCCCTTCGGGACCACGGAGGTGATTCGCCCCCAACCCCCAAGCCGGCAATGAAAGGCTTTTGCATCGGATCATCATGTTTACCTTCGAAGGATGTTTGCTCTGCACATTTCGGAAGAAGGTGGTCTTGGCAGTGAAGAAGCAGTCCTCCAGTTCCTCCTCCAGGCTGCAGTACCCACTACTCATGCTGCTGTCCACCGTCATCCAGCCCGGGGACCCGCGGGGCGGCGGGCGCGTGTGACCGGCCGGGCTCCCGCGGCGGCCGACGGAGTGGGGGGGGTTCCCCGCCCCAAACCCCTCCGGGCGCGAGCTC
>LNAC01000043.1:739806-777178 GCA_002007465.1 Ailurus styani
GGGGGAACCTGCGCCCGTCCCCGCGCGCCGCCTGCGCTGCAAGCTCCGCGGTGGGACGTGGGCTCCCGCCTGGCGCGCCACGCTCCCCGGCTCACTCGGCATCTGCGGTTTCGTCCCCTCCGCCCCGCGCGCCCAGCGCCATCGCGACACCTCCCCCGCCTGCCCGCGCCTTTCCTGCCCCTCGCCCTGCGCGCAGAGGAGTCGGAAGCCACTTCCTCTCGCAAGGTTCCCCAAAGCCCGGCTGGGCTGTCGCGGCGCCCCTCCCCCCGCCCGCCCCGGGCCCGCGCCTCCCCGCCTCGCTGGGTGACCCCGGAGCCCCGGGACAGGTGGACCTGGGGCGCGAGAAGTCAGGTTAGGGACGCGGGGAAGGAACAGACCGGGATGCACGCGAGGGAGGAAATTCCCTATGGCCTTTCTTCATGCCTCTGGAAACTGCTCTCATCACCATGATGGCTCATGTTGGTGGAGCAGAATGGGCTCTAAGGTCTTCGGCGTCTCTCCTCCCTTCCCCCCATCCTCCTCCTCATCCACTCTCACATCCCCCAGTCACAAGGAGCCCAGTCAATCAGAGTGGTTGGAGAAGTAACCGGAGAAGAAGAAAATCAATATCTGGTCTGCCTGGAGAAGCAGCAATATTTTAACTTGGAAATGCCAGAGGAAACTGCAGGGGCCCCACAAGTATATGCAAATCGCATGCAAAGTTATGGCAACCTGGAGCTCAAGCCTCCCCTTCCACCCACAGGCGCAGAACTTGGCCCTCGGAAGACTCAGGATATCAAAGGAGCCTGCACACACCAAATAACCCAGGTTATCTGTACATCTTCCCGAAAGTCTGGCCAGGAGGGGGTCTTTGCCAGTTCTTGCCATTCCCATCAAAGACGGCTGGACAAATGTCCCCATCAGACCGGATGAAGGAACATCTTCCTTGACTGGGGTTTAGCAATGAGGTTTACCCTCCGAGCAATTAGGGTAACACTCCCATAACTTTTCAGACCACGTTTGCACAGCAGTAGCAGTTAGAGGTCCCCTTGCTTGCATCACTCCTGTGCCTGGTCATTTAACTTCCCCAGAGGCCTTGAGGTAGAGATATTATTCCCATTTTATGGATGAGGAAACTGAGGCTCAGAGTCATACAAGGAAGACACGTGTGCTGGGACTCAGACCCAGGCCTGTGCAACTCCAGGGCCCATGCTCTTAGCCCCTGGGATCTAAGTCTCTGCGCAGAAACGGGACTGTTCCGGTGTGCACTCCACCATCTTTCAGTACAGAGGGGCCTGGAGTCCCATAACCGTGCTTACAGAGGCTGATGCCCCGTGGACCCCGGCGCGTCCCGGAGAGTGGCCGGAGAGGGGTTATCAGGACTCTCTCCGGGTAGGTTTGCGTGGCTTTTCCCTGCAGGTCTGGAACAGTCCAGTGCTGAGGAAGCACCAGCTGGCCGGAGGGCTAGACTCAGCCCCCAGATACCAAGCTGCCAGCTCCATTTTCAGCTCTCGTTATTTTTATGAGGAACCCCCTCCCTCCCCCACCTTAGCCAAATCTGTCAGTGCTCAGGAGGGTTTCAAACTGCAGCCCAATTTGGCTCCGTCCTCCCACGGCCTTTTTCCCAGAAGCCTGTGGGCGCCTGGCAGGTAGGAACATGAAGCAGCTGAGAGCTGCCGCCCTAGCGGACTGGCCACCCTGGGCTCAGTCCACACCAGCAGGAAGCAGCTGCGGGTGGGGGCTGGAGGGAGCTACTGGGTGTTTCAGGGGAAGAGCTCACCTTTTATAGCATTGAAGAACCTCTGGCTTTGTCTGGAACAATCTTTTCTTCAAATGAGTATTTTAGAGCTGGTTTTTTGGGGGTGGGGGTGGGGAGAAGTGTCCGCAGGGACAGCGGTTCAGGCAAAGGAATCTGGTATTAGCCTCGCCAGTACCTCCAAGTCCAATGCTGAATGATGAACACTGCAGAGAGGGGCCTCTGCATGATCCTCAGGCCGTCAATAGCCTACCTGCTTTGTCCAGCCAGCAAAGAAAGACACTTTTCTTTGTAAAAGGAACCTCCTGGCTCTGTGGGAATCCAATACTTAAGAAAAAACAGGCCCCAGATTCTTTGTGGCCACACTGTGTCCTTGGAGTCACGCAGTGACCTCTGCCAAGCAACTGCAATGCTACACATTCAAAATGCGCAATCCTAAGAGACAGCAGGTAACAACCTCTTTGAACCCCAAGCCAAAGTGCCCCAGGAGTCAGCATGCCTCTCTTCTTGTGAGCAACACGCCAGCTGCCAGACCTGGTTAGGAAAAGTTCTAAGTGGCACTGTGTTCTTTTAGGGTGCTGTTCCATGCCATTCAAAATATTATGAAAAACTGGTGTCTGAATAGGGCTTCTGAAAGCCTTTTTACCATTCACTGCGTAGGCGGCTCTAGAACCTGAAGGCAGGTTGTTATATCCAATTTACAGATAGCAAAGTGAGGGAAGTAACAGGTTCCATCACAGCTCATGCTTCCCAAGTCTCTTCCCCTCTAGTGAGTGTCTTTCCCCACCCCGCTCCACCTGCCAGTGACTCCAGGTCTGCAAGGGAGTCATGAGTAAGAAGTCAGCAATACAGAGACTGCGTTGGTGAGGACCCTTTGATTAGAATAAATCTGCAAAGATCAAATACAATATAATAAGTTGGCCAGCCTCCAGGAGGAAAGATCTAGACTGAAGCTCCAGGGGCCTTAAGAGAGGAAGACTGGATGCCTTTCAGTGTCTAATGACCCCGTCAGCACTATGAATAATCAGCACTGAGAACCTAGGAGAGGGGGAGAAGGGGCAGGGGGATGCAGGAGCCTCTGGCAGTGAACACACAAAAAACAGGGACAGGCTGTTCCTGTTCCTGAGCCTGGGAAGAGGCGTCCGGACCTTGAGCTACAGCCTAAGCCTCCGGAGCCTCAAATCTAAGGCATTGTGCTGGGGTTCAGAAAGGCCCAATGAAATGGTGAAGTGGGTGACTTTCCTGGCTCAAAGTTTCAGATGATGAAAGACACTATTTTAAGCTTTCTTCCTTTCTCAGACGTGATCCTGACATGTGCCCAGATCCCCTCGTTTGATCTATCGCGTGGTTCTGCGTGTTCCAGAAATGAGGTATCACAAGACCGAGAGTCAGGAGCTGCTATTCTATCCCAACTCCAACTCCAGCTTGATACGGCATCTGGAGCTGCTTAGCACCCCAGGATTCCCCAGCTGTCCAGCTGAAGGGCGTCAGGGCGGAGTCAGATGGGGCACCTCGTGACCTACCAACATATTCAGAGGCTGAAAGCCAGGGTGAGGTGCCACTCGACCCCTGAAACAGGGTTTGAGATTATTCTTAGCCGATATATGCAGTTCTTGTACTGCTAGCTTTGTGTGTATCGTTTCATTTAATCCCTACAACAAACTGACAAGGAAGCTACAGCTCTTATCTCTATTTTACAGAGAGGAGAAGGAGGTTCAGGCAGGTTAAGCAATTCTGCACATAGTCGTACCTGCTAGTTAATGGTGGAGCCAAATCAAACCAGCTGGTCTGACTCCAGAACCAAGTTCTGGAACACTCCGTAATAGTACAGGCTATTTACCCCTGTGATTGCTCCCATAATACCTTACTGCCTGAAATCACAGGCCATCGCGAACCAGGCAGGAACTACTTTCCCAGTCTGCCTAGGCCCCTGTCTTCCCTTTAGCTTGTTGGGATTGTCCAGGGTCCAGTCATTGACTGTCTTTCTCATCCTGTCACCGACCCCCCCCCCCGCGCCCCCCGCCCCCCCCCCCCCCGCGCCCGGAGTTTAGTCTGACGTCTCCCAGTGGTATCCACTGTACCTCACAGACTCGGCCTCAGAATGCTGTCCCTCCCAGATCACTCCACGTAGATACCAGACAGCTCACCGAGTACCCAGCACTCCCCCGTGAAGCCTCGCTGGCAACAAGTCCAAACTTGAGTTCGTTATTCCCTGCCTCCCCCTCCACCTGCTCCTTCACCATGAGTAGTTCCTAGGTCAACGAATGCCATGAAGGTAGATTATCTCAAAGCCTTCTAGTAGTTGCCTTTGTTTCCATCTCAGCCTTCTCCAAACCGCCCTCCCCCTTGTTGCCAAAGTCATCCTTCTTTTTTTNTTATTTATTTCACAGAGGGAGAGAGATCACAAGGAGGCAGGCAGAGAGAGAAGGGGGGGGAAGCAGGCTCCCCGCTGAGCAGGGAGCCCGACGCGGGCCTCGATCCCAGGACCCTGAGATCATGACCTGAGCTGAAAGCAGAGGCTTTAACCCACTGAGCCACCCAGGCGCCCCAAAGTCATCCTTCTATACTAAGATCTGATCAGGGCTGTTCTATTATAAAACGTTCTATTCAAATTTCAACTAATGGTTATTGAATAACTACTACTGTACTATACTCATTACTATGTGCCCAGCTCTAGTTGCTTATTCTTTCAGCCATTCATTTAAGACATATTTACCAGGCACCTTCTACATGACAAGTACTAAACTAGGAGTTCGGATTGAGGCCTGAATAAGACATAGTCTCTGCCTCTTGCCACACAGAGTCTAATAGAACAACACGAAGTAAGAAGTTATATTAGAGTTGCCAAGCTCTTATACATTTCCCAATCTCAACGGATCAGCACAACTCTGCAAGGAGGTATTTTGCAGATGAGTAAACTGAGGCTCAGAGTGGCTCATTTGCCCAAGGTCACGGAGCAAGTAAACGGTAGCCTGATTTCAAACCCAGATCCCCTGTGACAGCTTTCCACTACAATCGTTGTCCTTCATCCATCCATTCCTCAGTGCCTGCAGTGATGTTCCAAACTCTGGAGTAGGTCCTCAACGCCCTTCAGGGCCCTTTCCAACCCGTGCCCAGCCAGCAGTCCACTGATACCCACGTCCGGCCACGAGACAGCCTCCCTCCTGCAGCAGCACAGAATTTGTTTCACGTTCCCGGCGGCTGCCCTGCCCCCTTGTGGTTCGTTTTGCTCTTTTCTCTGCCTGTCAAAATCCCCCAGGTCCTCCCCTCTTGCTGACACATATTCGGCAATCATGACCAGACCACCCCCACCTTCCCTGTGCTTTTCATTTTCAGAGGCAACCTTTCCCAGATGTCCTCTGGGGGGGAGGGGCGGGGGGAGTTGAACCTTAAGAATTCCACTTTCCATCCCGAGAGCTGCGTTTTACAGCATTAAACCAGCTGTGCAGAGCCGAAAGCTCAATTTCTCCCCAGACGACTTCCTGTCATAAAAGGTGAGCAGCTACACACCACTTAGGGTCGACTCACAGGAGGTTCACTTTCTCGCGGGTTCTAGCCCACACAGCACTTCTGTTGCTTGGCTGCTAGGGCCCTTCCACTTAAAAGCACTGAATGCCGTGAAATTAGCCCAGACCAAGAGGCACGGGTCCTAAAGAGCTCTTGTCAGGTCTGACTCAGGCACAGGAAGTCTACCTTCTAATCGTCCCCCTCTCATCAGACCAGAGAATTACAAAAGATGTTTCTGACCCACAATCCCCATCCCTCATCTGCCCCTCTCCAGGCAAGACCAGTTAGCCTGGGCCGTGTGGTCTCCAGGGTGAGAAACGAACAACTCTCCTCCATGACACATAGAAAGAGACCTCGCTGCCTCCTCAGAGACTTGGTACTGACCTGGTCCAGCCAGAGGCCATCTCAGGCCACTGTTTCTCAGGTAGAAGGAGGGGATGGGGCTGCGAGGAACCCTGGGAAAGGTCTCCAATACTTAGGGATTTCCAGAGAAATAAGTTCTAGAGCTCTGCCCCTCCTCAGAGCCAGGATCTCAGGTTGGGAAGCCTTTCCGCTCTGCTGGATCAGAAATAAGCTCCGTGGGTTGGCCTGAGCTAGTCAGATAAGGCCCTGGGGCAGCTCCTGTGAGAGGAGGCTGTCTAGCTGAGATGAATCACTGACAGCTTGGGCCAGCACTTCTGGCTTCTAGAGCGTGGAAGGAAGTCTGTGGAAGGTGGAGCGGCTGTCTCAAATGTAGCCAGAGTGGAACAGGACAGCTGGGGACTGGTCCTGCCTTTGGCACATGTGGGTAGGCTGGCAACAAATGAAATACAATGGAATCATAAAATATATCCAATTAATCCAAAATAAGACAGGGCGAGGGGTGGGGTGGAGAAGGAACAAAGAACAGAAAGGACAGAAAAAAATAGAACGATGATAGACTTAAAATCTAATTATATCAAAAATCACATTAAATGCAAATGATCTAAGTAACCGAATTAAAGGGCAGAGATTATCCAATTGGATTTTAAAATAAACAAGATCCAACTATTTGCTGTCTACAGGAAATGAGTTTTAAATATAAAGACACAAGTAGCCTAAAAGTAAAAGGATGGATTTATAAATATCATGCTCATAGTAATCAAAAGAAAGCTGGAGTGGCTTATATTGATATCAGACAAAGTGGATTTTGGAGCCAAGAATATTACCAGGGGTAAAGGTTATTTCATCATGAGAAGAGGTCAATTAATCAAGAGAACATAATATTCCTAAGTGTTTACGTGATGAATGATGGAGCTTCAAAATTCAACACGATAGAACCGTAAGAAGAAATAAGCTAATTCACAATTATATTTGGACATTTCAATCCCTCTCCTTTAATAAGTGATAAAACAAGTAGGACACAGGGTGTGCCTTAACAAATGTTAACTACTGTTGTTACCGGTCACAATCCAATGTGATACACCTTTGGGGAGCATTTCTGAGGAGACTGGGACCCAGAATCCGCAGAGATGGCTGCAGGTGTCGGTCAACAGGGTGTGTTCCACAGCCAGGCACAGGGGCAGACCCCGCTCCCCAGGCTCTCCCGGCTTGCTTCTGGCTCCCCCGTGTGGTGGTTCTGGGTTCAGCACAGGGCCTTCAGGGCCAAGGGTTGGGGCAGGAGTGGCAGGGGTTCTGGAAAGGCAGAGCCCTGGGTAGGGAGACAGTGGCGCGCCTGCGGGAGGGAGCACGTGGCCAGGAGACAGGAAGCTCGCCCTCCACGCCAGCTGAGTCACCACCATGCAGCCGGGACCCTGCTACGGAGTGACAGCAGAGGGTGAGGGGTGGGGGGTGGCAGAAAGGCAGCAGCCAGCAGGCTGATCCACCCTGGAGCTTGGGAAGCCACCTATCTGTCCCTTCGGTGTGTGGGGGCAGGGTCTGGGTCTTTCTGTCTATAGAGGGGAGCGATACACAATTGTAAGTCTTGAAGCAAACAGGGGCTGCTGACCACAAAGCCACAGTGTTCTGGTTTTATGTCAGGACAGTAGCCCATCTTTCTGGTATTTTGGGGAGCTGGCAGAGCCAGACCATGAAGGATTTCTGCGCTAGTCCAGATTTGGGCTGATTTCGAGGGCCATAGGAAGCCACTGCGGGTTTTCATCACAGGGAGGACTGGATAGACCCTCCAGTAGGGCCGTTGGAGGCAGCGGAGACAGCCCTGGCCTGCTACCTGGTGATTTGCAGGCCTTGGTCTGCACACGCTCTTGCACACATCTTTCCTGCAGAGCCTCATGACC
This sequence comes from Ailurus styani, assembly GCA_002007465.1. Classification (NCBI taxonomy): domain Eukaryota; kingdom Metazoa; phylum Chordata; class Mammalia; order Carnivora; family Ailuridae; genus Ailurus; species Ailurus styani. Next base: position 747,304 of record LNAC01000043.1, read on the forward strand.
ACCCAGTGCACCAGCCACTTCTCGGAGGAGAAACCCAAGGCAGAGAGAACCAGGAGCCTGGCCCCAGATCAAGTATGTTGTCTACAGAGTCTGGATCAGAACCTAGCTCTTCTACCACTGAGAAGCTCTTTGCTTTCTTGAAGAAAATGTTTATTGCTTTAAAAAAAAGAATCCTACCCTGGAAACAGATGAGAGCATCAGTTATTCAAGCAGCACTGACGCAAACAGCAAAAGCTGAAAGTTGTCTAACTCTACCCCTCAGGACTCCAACCCCAAGGTGAAACCTCTTCAGTGGTTTGCCGGGTGGCGTTGCTCTGCCCTAACATACATGGGCAAAATACAGGTAGGCTTGTCCCGGGGGGTGGGGGGCACTGTTCTCACTTTGCTCTCTTCCCTACAGTACATACGGACTGAGCTCTCCTTCGGATGAGTGCCTTAGAATTGGCTCGGACGGCTGGAATTTTCTTCCCATCTAGCTGGGCTCTCTCTGCTGCTCATAGCATCCCTGAGGCAGCGGCTGGACCCAGGGCCCTGGTCGTCAAAGCACCGGTGACCTAAGACACTGTTCGCAGCATGTCCCACAGACGGCACCTGAAAGGATTTTAGACCCAGGTCCGGCTCAGTAGACATATGTGGAAGGAATCTGAGGCAGTCCCTGGACACATTGTTCATTTTAGAGATTAAGTATTCATTGAACACGTGTCAGGAAAAAAAATCCTCCATACATCAAACCAGTGATTCGAGGGTTTTCCAAATTTCCTTTAACACACGTTTTATTTAAGTTTAATGAAATGAATCTATTTAAAGAGAAATGTTGGGTAAATAGTAGCACAGGTGGGACGTGGGTATGGCTATGCTCCCAAGTGTGGAAAGTACGCGAGCGAGGTTTGGAAACTGCTGAGGGAGGAGCCGGGCTGTGCGGCCAGGAGCCGGGAGGCTGGCTTCCATGGGCCACCTGCTCCAGAAGGGGCAGGGGCAAGGGCAGGGGACTCAAGCTCTGGCTGTAAGTGATTTGAGTGGGAGGAAGAGTTCTTATGTTTTCTGCTCGTCCTCTGCTGATCGGATGTACCCAGACAAGAGACAGAGCTGCCAGGCCCCCTGGGCTGCCGGGGGTTATGAGAATCAACAGTTGGGGCCAGGAACTTCCACCAATGGGGTCGCTTCCCCGAAGGCAGTGGAAGGCGTGGACCAAAGTGGGACACTCCCACGCCATTGTGAGGGTACTGGGGAGTCCCTGAGGGTTTTGTTTGTTTTCTTTCCACCAGAGGAGCAACTTTGAGAGTACCTGAAGTGTAAGGTCTTTGGGATGTAAGTGCCCCATAAAGGAGCTACAGCCAGGCTGGCAGTTTATCATGGTGTTCAGCCAATTCCAATGATGTTCTCTGGGAATCAGGCTTCAAATGAAGAAGGGATCTGGGGTGCACGTGAAGGAGATTTGCTAGGTGCCCAGGAAAAAGTCGCGTGTCTCAGACCTTAGAGAGCTCCAAGGAGAGACTCTAAGAGCACCGGTTTTGTAGTGGCGAAGACACAGGCAGGCAGCTGCCCTTCCTCTGTTTCTCTGTGAGTGTCTCCCACATGGCCCTGTCACCTTGCAGCCGGGGGCTCTGTGTCCATCACTGCCCCCCTCCCCTGCCACACACATACTCCTTCCCCTCTCCCTCCCTCTGTGCCCACCTCTGGCAGAGAGAAGACACCCAGAACCTTGGGGTTACTGCTTTTCAAAGGTGCACGCCAAAGACTTGTCTACAGGGTGATCTCCACCATGTTTTGAAAAATGTATGAATGTACCGGAGGAAAATATAAAAAGGTTAATGAACAGCGGCCTCCTCCAGCTAGAGGAAAATCAGTGATTTTTCTTTTCCTTAAAGAGTAGAGAGGAGAAAGGACACCAAGCCGAGACCGGTCGCCCAGCAGCTATATGGCCCTCAAACTAGCTGAGTTCAGATGAGGCCACAGCAAATGTCCCCCCAGGAAGGTGGCGCTGGCGCATGAAGCGAGCTCAGCCCAGGTGACCGTGTCAAGGTGAAAGCAAGCTCCATCCTGGTATTTAACTGAAAATCAAGTCAAGGCGGAAATCAGCACAAACAAGCTCTTTAGAGAAGGGGAGTGAGCCTGGAGTAGGGCCCAGTTTTTATTGATAGAAGGCTCGGTCCTGCCCTCGCTGTGCTGAAGCAGGCAGTCAGGCCTGGCCAAGGCAAACAGACGAGCCTGACCCAGCCGGGAGCAAACCCCACTCCTGGCCGTTGGTGGCGGGGGGCCGTTCGGCACCCACGGGGGACTCTTGGATCCCTCCATGTGGTTCTATATGGCTCCTTCTATAATTCAGTGGCGGATTCGCTCTAGACACAGCCTTGATTCAGCTTACCAGAAGGTTCTGAGGTTGAGTCCTCTTCCCAACAGAGGAGAAAGGGCCACACTGCTTCCAAAGACTCAGCCTTGGAGCCCTTGTTTGCTGTTGGCATCCTGAGCGGGAGACGAGGTATAGAGCAAACTCCAGGGCCTGCTCTGGGCCCTTCCACCCACCACACCTGCCAAGCTAACCTGCTCCAGGGCTGAGTTTCTCAACCTCCGCACTGTTGACATTTGGAGCCAGATAACTCTTTGTCGTGGGGGCCTGTCCTGTGTCGTGGAGGGCATTTGGCAGCTTCCCTGGCCTCCCCCACCAGATTCCAGTGGCATCACGCCAGTTGTGACGATGAAAAATATCTCCAGAAACTGACATTTTTAGGAAATGCTGTACGGTGTGCTATGTAACCTCCCTCCTCTGTCTTGTAAGGCAAACCTTCAGCGAAATTCTGCAGCATTCCCCACGCTTTGGGAGGTCGGATTTGTCTCCCTTTCCTCCTCGCCCCTCCTGGGGCAAGGCCCGCCCGAGAGGCCTGGCTACATTCTGGCTACACTATAAACAGTTACTACTCCAAAGTGTGTGGAAGATGCACAGAGTTTTTAAAATATATATCTTAGAATCGATCCAATCTCACTCTTATAAAAACATACCTCATGTTTGCGTTCTAGCAATGCTTTCTTAGTGAGAGAAAAATGGGTTGCGGGGAGGTGACTACTGTGGATGGTTGGTCTCAGGAGCTGGGGCTGACTTGGGATTTCCCAGGGCCACTGGCATCCTCTTCAGGAAATAACCATTCTGCACTGTATTGTCTCTCACAGCACTCTGAGCATTTTCCTCATAAATATGGTGCTTATCCTTATTTGTTTATCTCGTTCCCCTACCCTGCTGCCAGCCCAGGGAGGCCAGGGGCCATGTCTGTTCCCTTCATCACTAAGTCTTTGGCATCCCTGGGCCTGGCACATGGTCAACCTTCAAAACATATTTGCTAAATGAATAAATGAATGATATCTGGGGACCCTCCTTACTTCCTTGACCAGAAACCATGGACTCATACATTAAGGATCAGATCAAATGCCACCTCCTCTGGGAAGTCTTCCCTGATTTCTCCCAACAGAACCAATCGCCTCCTTTACTCAAAACACTTGATTCATACTTTTTATTGGCAACATGCATCACGGTATACACTATTTGGTTGTATTTTGCCTCCTCTGCCAAAATGTAAGCTCTCTATGGATAAGAACTGCAATGATGTATCATTTACGATCCCCACTCTCCCCAGTGCTCGGCACACAATAAATGCTTGTTCAGTGCTAGAATCAAAAAGCATTCTCTTGTCTCCATTCCAAATCCTAGATGTCAAAGTTTGGACACATCCTGTTTTGAGTGCCTGGGCAAAATCCGGAACAAGAAGCAGCTCTGGGCATCCATTCCCTGGTTCTTTAACACAAGGAAAGAATATCTACCTGACCCTTCTGAAGTTGAATCTAGAGCGGCTGCCTGATTGGAAGTTGGGATGATATGCCTGAGGAGCCTCAGCCCCAACGTTCCCCCTGCCCCAGGGCTATGAGGCTTCAGAGGGCCTTCAGGAGCCTTCTTTCCTTCCTGTCCTCACCTATACCCACACCGTTGGCTTGGAACCCGAGACCAAAGTAGGCCCTGTGCTTGGAGGGAGCTAATGAGGACTTCTGAATACCTACACACTTCTCGGGGTCACTGTTCCCGTTCCGTCTTGCCATTCCCTTGGAAAGGGGCCTATTTGGCCAGAAGGGGACCCCAGCACCCAGCATGCATTGAATGCATGCTGAGCAGAACTCCTGGACAAAGAAAGTGGAGTCTAGGCTGCCAGCAGAAGCCGTTCCCAGCCTGGTCCTTGAGCTCTGCTGCCTACCTGGCTGAAGATCGGAGTGAGGGTGCTTTCTGGAGAGGGTCTGTCCCGGGATGGGCCTTCCTGCCGACTGCAGTCCAGCTGGATCAGGCGACGGCACTCCGGGTGGCAGGTGAATTTACAGTCTGGAGGGAAAGAACCACCGGGGGGTTAGGAGTCAGGCAGGATCCTGTCCACTTGCACCCAGAAAAATACCCCGGGAGACGGCGTTTAGCTCCAGGAAGGAAGAAAGTGCAGGACGGAAGTGGAGGCTGGGAGAGGAGCTCGGCGCCAGCAGGGATGGTGAGAGTTAACACGTGTTTTACACGTTGGCAAACTGTTTCCACCTCCATTATTTTGTGTGACCTTGCAATCATTATTATTGCCAATTCACAGACAGGAAATTGGGGTCTAGGGACCTTAGGGACTTTCTCAAGGTCAGATCGTCTGACTTCAGGCTGGTGCTCTTTCTACTAATTTACATTAATCACGGGGGGTCATGGATCCCTGGAGAAGGCTTCCCTTTTCCGGGCCTCATTCTGCCAATCTGTAAAATACAGGTAATAGCTTTCCTGCCTGGAGCACAGGAAGTTTCTGGTTCCCGGGGAGAACAGGTCTTAACAAATTAAAAGTGCCTCCAGGGACAGAGGCATTATCACCACGGGAAGGGCTGTTGCCTGTCTCTGACCCTGTCCCTGCCCCAGCTTGAAATGCGGAGGTGGCTTCTCTTACCCACTGAAAGGGCCTACAGCCAACATCCCACATCAGGTGCCCCATGGGAGAGCATACGTTTTGTAGACAATGTTCATTTCCACGGAGGCAGGACTTAATTTCCAGGGTTGAAAAGAGCCTTGGGAACTACTCTGGAGGTGGGGAGACCGGGCTCAGAGGGGTAAGTGAGTTTGCCCAGTGACACCCAGCTCAGTGGCAGAGCCTCTTTGACGGAACCAGTGCAGCTCAGCCAGGCAAGGGAGAGCCTATACTATGGAGGATGGCAGTGAAGAGAAGGTTGACAGCTAAAGACATCTGTGCAAGCCCAACAGCAGGCAAAATGCTCGGATTTGTTCCCGTTTCAGGTGGGGTTCCCACAGAGAGCTGCTGGGCCTGCTGGGGTCACCTGTCCTGGAGGTGCCGCAGCTCAGCCAGAAGACCCGCCTGTTAGGGTTTGGAGTCACTTCTGAGGGGACTGGCTTCCTGACTGTGCAGCCAGCTGCGCGGGGCTGGGCTGGCATGGGCCAGGTTTGAAGCAGAGGGCACGACAGCCCGCGCTCGTTCGGATGACCTGGGGACCACTTTTGGCTGATAAGAGCTCAGGTTCCAGGTTGCCTGGGTGACTCAGTCGGTTGAGTGTCTGCCTTCAGCTCAGGTCATGATCCTGGCGTCCTGGGATCGAGTCTCGCATTGGGCTCTCCACTCAGCAGGGAGCCTGCTTCGCCCTCTGCCTGCCCTTCCCCCTGCTTATGCCGTCTCTCTCTCTCAAATAAATAAATAACATCTGAAAGAAAGAAGGAAGGAAGGAAGGAAGGAAAGAAAGAAAGAAAGAAAGAAAGAAAAGAAAAGAAAGAAAGAAAAAGGAAAGAAAGAAAGAAAAGGAAAGAAAGAAAGAAAAAAAAAGAAAGAAAAGGAAAGAAAGAAAGAAAGAAAAAGGAAGGAAGGAAGGAAGGAAGGAAGAAAGAAAGAAAGAGAGAGAAAGAAAGAAAGAAAGAAAGAAAGAAAGAAAGAAAGAAAGAAAGAAAGAAAAGAAAAGAAAGAAAGAAAAAGGAAAGAAAGAAAGAAAAGGAAAGAAAGAAAGAAAAAAAAAGAAAGAAAAGGAAAGAAAGAAAGAAAGAAAAAGGAAGGAAGGAAGGAAGGAAGAAAGAAAGAANAAAAAAAAAGAAAGAAAAGGAAAGAAAGAAAGAAAGAAAAAGGAAGGAAGGAAGGAAGGAAGGAAGAAAGAAAGAAAGAGAGAGAGAGAAAGAAAGGAAGAAAGAAAGAAAGAAAGAAAGAAAGAAAGAAAGAAAGAAAGAAAGAAAGAAAGAAAGAAAGAGCGAGCTCAGGCTCCTGACACTCCCTTCCTGGTAACGAGCTCCAAAATCCTCCCATTTGGCCTCGCCCTCTGCAGGCCGCTGTAGCACACCCCACCTTGGGCCGGGGGTGGTCTCTTCTCCCACTCTTTTGGGGAGTTTCGGAGGGAGACCTCCGCTCTCCCCAGCTGCCCTCTTCCTTTACACCCCCAAAGGTGAGCACCGGGGCTTCGTTCCTCACACAGGTCTTGCCACGAATGTCCGCAGGGAGCACTCCCGCAAGCGCAGGGACACGCAGAGATTCCAGAACCCCGCAACCACCTGACTCCCGGGTCTGAAGCCCCAGACACCCACCCGGGATGGCATTTAGAAGCTCTCCGCCGTATCGGCCTCCTGCTGCAAGGCCCCCAACCTCTCCTCCTTTAGACCCGCCCTCGTCTAGGCCTTCCTGACCCTCCTCCGCGGGGGAAGAAAGGCGAAGCCGTCGTCTGAGGTGGGCACCCCTGGCCTCCCAGGGCCCACGCGCATTGCCGGGCGCCCCCGCGGGAGCTCTCCGCCCCGCACCAGGGCAGCCTCGCACCCCGCGGGGTGGACGGCGCAGGGGGTGGGCGGCCCAGGCCTGCCGAGCCCGCAATCCCGGGGCTTCGCGGCGGCAGCCCCGCGGCCAGAGCCCGTGCAGAGGCGCGTCGTTCGCGCCGCGGTTCCCGGACGCACCTGCGCGGCCTCCGGCAGGGCGCTGAGCCGTGGAGGGAGTCCCAGCGATGCCAAGAGCGGAAACGAGGAAGAGAAGGGCGAGCGGCTCTCCTGGCTCTGCGGCAAGCAAGAGCTGCCGCCAGCTCACCGATGGAAAAGCCGCCTGAGCCGGGAGGCGGTCTTCTAGTCCCTTCTGTGAACTCCTGGTACCGCTGACGCGGGCTCTGCGGGTCCCCGTGTGCCTCCAGGTCCCTCATGTTCCGTCTGTCTGTCCCTTTGCTCTGTCTCTCGGACACACCCAAACGCACACCCACCCCCTGAAAACAGCACCAAAGCCTCAGATTTTTTTTCCTCTTTACAGTCCCGACGCTGAGCCGCACAGAGCCGGGGACCAGAAGGCTCCGGGAGGAGTCCTGGGATTGTATAAAGAGCACATGTGAGCACCAACGACGCTCTTCCATCAGACCGTGTAATCACAGACTGTAGCAAAACCACTGGAGCACATCTCGGTACTTCCAGGCCCCTGGAAACGCTAGGCCCAGGGCTTTTCGGCCAGCAGAGATGAAGTCAGAGCCCCCTGCCCTCCTCCAAACACAGAAGCAAGCCCCGCGGGCCCCAGCCGGAGGCCTGCAGGCCTGACTGCTCCTTGTGGAGAGATCTGGGAGATTCCAGAGGCAGGGCCACATTCCCCCGGGACCGGGTGGGTGGCCCCCCGCAGTCCGTCCTCCCCCCAAGACAGCTCATCATGAGTGCTGCCAAGCCAAGTCCTCAGTATCCACTGCCTTCCACAGCCTTCAGCTGGTGCTCAGTCTGGACATGGAAAGGGAGAGGGCCCCTGGGGGGCACAGGGCCACAGAGGCCCCCGGGGATGGCTCAGCCGTCCCTGAACAGCCAGCGCCGCCCTCTGTGGCAACAACTCCAACGCCTTGTGCACAGAGCTCCCCACACCTGAGGGTGAGGAGGAACGAGACAGGACCCCTGGGGAAGTCAGGCTGCCTGGGCAGACAGGACACACGTGTGGAAACATAACTAACGAGTAAGACAACCCAGTGCAGGGCCTGACCGCCCAACAGTTCCAGGAAGCCTGCCTGTTCCGGGGACAGAGACCCCTGCCAGCCACAGCAGTCTGGGAAGTTTTCTTGGTGGGGGAGGCTCTGGGGGAGCCTGAAGAAGGGACCAGATTCCAGGACACTCATATTCCCACAGCGCAGGGCCAAGAGGGGGCAGGGAGTCTGACACCCCAAAACAGACAGGACGAGGATCTCCCGGTCCTGAGGCAGCAGGGGTCAGGGAGCAACATTCCTAGGTTCTAATCAGAGTATCTTAGGGAGAACTGGCATTTCTTGACCCTAGGGTTGTCATCTATAAAATAGAATTATTACCTCTTCCTTCCGGTCTCCACCCTTCCCTTGCAGCTCTAACCCCTGGCCCCCTTCCCAGGGGATGCCTTGGGGAAAATAAATGTGCCTCCAGCTCCTGGAAGAGGGGCCTATGGAAAGAGAGGGGCCAACCCTAAGGAGAAATGATGGAGACAAATCACAAGAGGGGTCCTTCTCCAAGGAGGGACCCCTGAGCCAGGATGGAGAGGGAGCTGCTAGGGCCCACCATCAGCACCCAGATGGCATCCGTTTCCCAGCTGTCGTAACAAAGTACCATGAACTAGTGGCTTCAAACAGAGACTTATTTGGGTTTGGAAGGCTGCGAGTCTGATAAGGAAACATCAGGCCCTTTCGCCCCAGAGCTGCTCGCAAGACCCTGAGATGCGGTGGAGCTCTCTACTTAGCTCCCTCTGAGGCCAAGGCATGGGGTGCGGGCAGAGGTTGGCACCCAGGATAACGGCCAGGTTTGCAGCCAGCCCACAGGCCCCCCGCACAGTCACTGGGGTCAGTGACAGCCCCTTTTCGCTCTGTATGGCCAAAGCCACTTCTGAGGCCCGAGGGGGAAGCATGACAGCCTCTGAATCTAGGAGCCCCGTGCCCATTCTCTGGGCACCCCAGGCCTTCTTGGTGAAGGTCAACCTCAGAATGAACCTTTCTACCGACCCCTGTCTGCCTTCAGGGACCCGGCCCATACTGTGGTGTAAGGGCAAGAGAATGGACTTATAGGTAAACCTGGCCTTCGGTCACACTCTACCAGCTCCACGACCTCGAGTAAGTCATTGAACTTCTCTGAGCATTAATGTCAACTCTGAAAGGGGAAGGAGTCAGCTCACAGGGCTACCATGAGGATTCGGGGGGTTCTTGATGCAAAGCACCGCACAGGGGGCCCTCAGTCAGCGCTCCATCCCCCCCCCGGCCCCCAGCCCTGCCCAGCCAGGCAGATGCCTCACCCCGCTCAGCTCCTGGTGGGTGAACTGCGGTCTCACCAACCTGCCTCCAGCTAGTCATTTCAAAGCAACACATAAGTGGCTTTTAGTTTTAAAGTAATTTTATTCTAAGACTATACAAACCAAAGCAAAACAAAAACAAAAGGACACTGGAAAATGCAGTGCTAACATAAGTTAACACGACATAAAAAGCAGAAGTCAGGGTTGTCCTGGTCCTCCAGAGCAAGTCAGTGGGGACAGTCCCCAGTATCAGGGGTCCCTTCTCAGACCTTCTCAGGACACTTCAAGGGACCCCCATTCTTGCACTGGGAGTCCCTCCACACATGCCTCTGGGCTGGACCAGCTGTGGCTGCTCAGAGACCACCCAGATCGCCTCCCTCACCCCTGCACCTGTCTGTCCTGGCCACCGGCCGGCTCCCCCACCTGCAGCGCCCCCCCCACACACACACACCATCATCCTGCAGCCTCAAACCTGCCTGCTGCCCTGGCCAGGACTGCCACTCTCTATGTCGCCCAAGATCTCCCCTCAGACCTCAGGCCCTCCTGCAAACGACCCATGGGTTAATGGACCCTCAGCAACAACCCCCCCAAGGCTCGAGCCTTGCTCTGGGCCCTGCTCAGTATTTGAGAGGACCAGACTTTATTAAACATTCAGAAGAGGTTTGGTATGAACCAGATAAGTGACCAGAGTAAGGAGGGGTGCTCTGCCTTTTGCCAAAGTGGAGAGGCCAGAGTGCGAGTGCTGACCTGATCCTAGGCACAGGATCCCCTGTGCCTCAGTTTCCTCTCTGTGAAGTAGAGGGATAGTAGAATCAGGCTTGCAGGGTTGCCATGAGAATGGAATGAGATACTCAGGTAAAAGTCACACAAGATCTGATACAAAGAGTTCAATAAGTATTAGCTACTCTTATTAACTGGCCAAAACCCAAGGTGGGTCTCACCAGTGGCCACAGCCTCAGGCATCCCCATTCCAGAAGCCTGTCTGAGCATATCCTGTCCGGGCCCACCGTGCTTCCTCCAGACCTCCCACTGAGTCCTGATGTGAAAGGTCCCGAGGCATCCTCAGACCGCCTCTGAACCCCTGAATTCTCCAGGAAGGGAGACCCCAGGGCTCGGCTCCCTGCATGAGTAGGCGCCAGGTAGACAGGAGCTAGCCTGGTGAGGGGCCACCCTTCCCTGCCTCAGAGAGGCACCTGTCTGCCCCTGGACGGCTCCCTCCCCTTCCTTCCTCCCCACACCCCTCTAGTATCTGAACTTCTAAAATCTTACTCAGGTTTCAGAAAAGAAAATTGTTGACCCAGTTGATACTGTCCAGTATTAAAGAGGATGTGGGTAATGAGAAGGTCCTTACATCGAAGATACTAATTTCCTACAGTAATTCAGCCTGCGTGTGTATTTATTTGTATCTAAGTATCTCTTCGCTCAACTATTCATCTCATGGTTGACAGCAAACTGCTAGAAATACCCACCACCGCCTACAGGGGGCCAGCTACAGGTATAATATTTTTTAAAATAAATACTACTTAGCCATTATATAAGATGATGTAGATTGATACTGGTCAACTTGGAAAAGTGTCCAGAAACATATCATTTTAAAAAAAAAGGTTGTGTTCTATGGTCCTAATTATATAAAAATATACACGTGATTATACACATTGCTCAGAGAGCTACCTGGAAGGAAGGTGACATGCTTCCTCGGAGGGATGGGATTTCAAGTGTTTTACCTCTCTGCATAGTTGCTAAGTTTTTACAATGAACATACCTTCTTTGCTAATGGGGAAAAAAAATGTCACAAAAAAGGAACAAAGAAAACTCTGTACCCACACCGCAATGACAGCAGGACCCTTTACACGCTACCTGTATACATGCCAGACGCTTACAGACGTGATTTCACAAAATCGATACTATGCTTGTAGGACCCCATTGCTTTCCCTATTTTTAAAAATAGCTTTTATTTTTTAGAGCAGTTTTAGGTTTGAAGCAAAACTGAGCACAAGCATACGGAGCCTTTCCATATACTTCCTGCCACCTCCTCGCCGAATCCCATCATCAGCGTCCCCCACCGGAGGGCACACACTCGTGAACCTATGCTAGCACGGCGTTATCCAGGGCCTTGGTTTACCTTCGGGCACGGCGTTATCCAGGGCCTTGGTTTACCTTCGGGTCCAGTGGTGGTGGTGTACAACCGATGAGTTTGGACAAGTGTGTGACGATATGAATCCACAATTCTATTAACGCACAGAGTAGTTTTATTGCCCTAAAAATCCTCTGTGCTCCACCTGTTCATCCCTCCCACCCCTTCAGCCCTAGCAACCACTGATCTTTCTACTGCCTCTGTAGCTTTGCCTTTTCCAGAATGTCATCTAGTTGGAACCATGCAAGAGGAAGCCTTTTTGGATCGGCTTCTTTCACTTAGTAACAGCATTTAAAGTTCCTCCGCGTCTTTTCGTGGCTTGACAGCTCATTGAGTGCTGAATAGCATTCCATCCTGTGGGTGCACCACAGCCTCTCTGTCCATTTTCACCTCCTGAAGGACACCTTGGTTGCTTCCAGCTTGTGGAAGCTGTGAGCAAGCCTGCTATAAATGTCCTCCACCTGCGGGGTCTCGTGTGGACCCCGGTTTCCAGACCCTTCGGTATACTCCAAGTTCAGGGATGAGGATAGCAAGACTTAGAGAGGTAAAGAGACTCAGGGAGAGCCTCCCAGCGCGTCAGCAGCAGAGCTGACAAGAAAATCCACCGCACTTGGCTGCTTCTCACTAGCCCTGTTTTCTGGGACACTGTTCCTCAGAGCTGCCCTCTTCCCTTGGTCCTGGCCCCCCTGTCCTGCACTACTTGAGGCCAGGGACTAGGGGGCTGGGGGGTAGGGTGGTTGGTCCAAGCCCAGAAAATAGTGTGAGTCAAAGGGATTTGAGCAGTGAGTGCTTTTTCCCTCCGCCCCGGCAGGTCATGGCCACAGCATCCCTCCCTGAGGTCCCCACCTCGTCCTGGGAAGTGTCCATTCATGGTTCAGTCCCTGCCCAACCAAGCCCATCAGCCTGGGAGCTCCGGACTCCCCCCCACCTCCCGCCATCCTAACTGATTGCCCTGGGCCGACTCTCCAAACGTGGCTCCCAGCCCCACCTCACAGAGGCACCAAAGTGCCCCAACTCAGCAGTGGTGAATCAGAAACCCTTAGACCATGGGGTACCTTGAGGTGCACTTCATGCCTAGAGTGAGGAGGTCTTTGAGAAGAGGTGCAGGGGATGGAGCCCTTCCTCAGGAGCTGGGGAGCGCACAGAATCTGGCCTCTAGAGTCCCACACATCCGGGTTTGAACCAGAGTTCAGAAAATCAGCTTCTAATTGAGCATGAGATGCCTGGACACTTCACCTAACCTCAGTAAAATAGAGAATTTATTTAGCCTCGATGTCTTCATCTGCAAAATGGAAGCAGTCATATCTTCCTAGCCAGCCGATGTGATGCCAAAATTAAAGAGAATGTAGGTCAAGCATCCAACACTGCCTGGCACATAGTAGGTGCTCAATAAAGGGTCACGGTCATCTTCAACACGATGGGATTCCTGAGTCTGGGGGCCCCGCCCCAGCATGTGATACTGGCCTCTCTGCTTCGGGCCCTCTCCCAGGGTGTTACAGGGACAACCATGCAACTGTCCAGGGAGTTCCTCCCACATGCTCCAACCTCCCTCCTGCCCTGCCATTGATGTGCCCAGAGGAAGAAGGCGGGGAAACGAGAGGTGCAGTTGTATCAGAGGGAGAGGGTGGGGACGTAGAAAGACTGGGATTTGTCAGACTTGGAGGTCTGTAGCAATTGCCAACACCAACACCGTCCATACATTTTCCAAACTCCTGGCTAAACTCCGAGTGAGGGTGGAGCAAGGGAACGGAAACTCCCACTCAGGGTCGGCCAGCGGCCTCAGGACATCTGCATCTCTGCGTTTCCAGGAAGGCCCGCAACCCAGCCCTGCTGAGACCATACACTGTAGTTTCTTATTTTGGAGGACAGACCAGCCCTGAGGGTACTCAGCACCCCCCGCCCTAGCCTGGACGTGGCCCGGACGTAGCCCGTAAAGCCCTGCTCCCCACCCCCACTGCACAACCTGAATCCAACAGAGCCAACCCCCCCCACACACACACACAGAGCCCACAGAATGTGCCAGACAGCAAGGCAGGCAGCCAGCAGGAAGGGCCGGTGTCGTGGTAGGGGAGCGACCTGGAAGCCAGGCCCCCATCCCAGGTCGGAGACTGCAGGCAGGTCCCTCCCCCAGGCAGGGAAGCTGGGCTGCTGGGCGCACGGAGGCTGCGGGAAGCGCCAAGCAGAGATGCGCCTGAGCACGCTGCCCCATCAGACTGTCACTTCCCACGTAAGCAGAGGGCTGGGGAGGGCAGGCTTTACGGGAAGCAGGCTCCCCAGGTCAGGCATGTTGAGGAGAGAGAGTGGGGTGATGCTGCGACGCCTCGCTTGGGGAGGACGCAAGGCCGCCCCAAGATCCTGCTCTCCACCCTGTCCCCAAACGACCGGATAGGTTTGGCGTGTGGCCGCCCTGGGTGGGGTCAGACGTGGGCTTTTGAGTGACACGTTTGTAGTGAAGGGAAGGGCAAAGGGTCCTGCCCTGTTGCTCAGAGACCAAAGCAGATTATAAGATTCTTTCTGGGACCTTGGTTGCTAGGCCTCACCTATCAGTTGTTTATGACCCAGCCTGGCTTCTCCCCTGACTCGTCCCCTGCCAGCCTGGCTGACTCTGGGAGTGGACCCTGGCTGCCCAGGCTGGCCTGCAGAGACACAGTCCTGCCCCGTGTGCAGGGGTGTGGGGGGATGTGCCTCGGGGCAGGCCCATTAATCATCTACCTCCAATACAACCACACTTCCCGAGGCCCAACGCAGCCACAAAAGGAAGGCGCTGTGGCCAGGCCGGGCCAGGGGTGCGGGCTGCGGGTATTTGGGGAGGGGCGGGGATGGCAAGGGAGGGCAGGATAGGTCACAAGTTCAGACAGATGATGCAAGAGGTGAGGGAGGCGTCAAATGGTGCCCTCCCTGGGCCCAGGGGGGGGCGGGGAGCAGCCTGGCCACAGCGCACCTTTCCCACGTGGTCTGTGTCACGCCACATCAGTCTTTGGGGGTGCTGCACCCTGAAGCATATTTGCACGCCCCCTGTCCTGCGCATACACACATATATACATTTAAAAAAATATAAACATACTCAATAGGGTTGAGCCCTTTTTAACAACGCATGCTTCAACCGTAGCTGGCATCAACTGGCTCCCTCTGGCTCTCCGGCCCCCACCCCCTGGTTTTTACTGTATTATTTACACTTCCGATATCTGTAACTTTGACACGCTATTGTAGCCATAATTCCCACAGTCATCTGTAGTACGTTCTACTTTTAAATCGATTCAGTCTTTTTACAAGAGCAACACTATTTTTCATTCATTCTACCTAATCTTTTGGCTGATGGCAATTTTTTTGGCATCATATTTCTACGTGCACCCTGTTTGCCAATCACGCTTCCAGCATCGGGAAGAGCTGCGCCCCTATGGCAGGAGTTGCACTGCGGTCCGGTGGCTTCTGCAGCGGTTTCTTGGTGACAGGGGCGGCTGGGAGGAGATGTGCATGAAGAAAGGAGAAGAGGGCACGACTGCAGGCCCTCAGTGTGGTATCCCAGACCACTGATCTCTGAGAAGCCCCTCACCCCCGACACCCCTGGACGATAATAGTAAGAGGCAACACATTTGGGGGGAAATGTTAAAGTAAAGGATTTCAAGTGGGGTTCCAGGCTGGGAAAACCAAATGGATTTCATCCTTTGTGCGCAAGGGTCTGTAGACTTGTCCGCTGGACTGTCTGACACCATATCCAAAGAGGTTCAAATTGTATTTAGGGTATGGCCAGACAGACAGACGTGCAAAGATATGGCACCCTTTTTTAAGAGGGGTGATTAGAGCTTGTGCATCCACCAGGACACACGTGCTCAGAGAGTCACAGAGAGAATATTAAACCGTTTCATACAGTTATGCCCCTGTCTTTCCCATAAACCTAGTTATTAGTCAGTTTTTCATGCATTCATGCATGCATTCATTCAACATGTAACTTTGAGGGCCTAAGTGAACCACTGTTCTAAATGATAGCATGTTATATCCAAGGAATTTCTGTAATAGGAACAAGTGGATGAAAGAAAAAAATATATATAATATATATATGACACATATATATATACATATATACACACACACATTTTTTTTCTAGTATAGATATGTCCTATTTCAATTACCACCATGGAAAAAAATAAATTCTATTGCCAGAGCACCTTAAGAAAAGAAAAAAAATATTTTAAAACACTGTAGGCAGTTGGGGTTAAGGGAGTTATACAAATAGCAACGAGCCTACGGTATCCAAAGCCAGTGTGGAGCTGCCAGAGGCCCTCTCGGCTACAGGCCTGCTCAGGAGGGGCCTCTGCCCCCCTCCCCCCGGCATGTGTCACTTTGCTCTGGGTGTAAGAGAGACAAAGCAGGTGGGGTCTCCCGCCCCCGGGGGCTCAGGTTCCTCTCCACCCATCCCCAGGCCCCTGAGAAGACACCAGGAGTCTGGGTAGCTGATAAGGAAAGGACATGATCTCTAGCAGTGAGGGGCAGATACGGAACGAAGAGCTTAAGGGGGGGCTTTGGGGTTGTTATTTGTTTTGTTTCTGTTTTATTGTTTTTTTTTTTCCGAAGATTCATTTGTGTGAGGGGGGGCACGCAGGAGCAGGGGGAAGGGCATCGGAAGAGCAAGAGACTCTGAAGCAGACTCCACTCCCCGCGCGGAGCTCAACGTGGGGCTCGATCTCGCGCCCCTGAGATCCTGACCTGAGCTGAAACCAAGAGTCGGACGTTTAACCAACTGAGCCACCCAGGGGCCCCTGTCTTATTGTTTTTAAAGCAGGCACCATCTCTGAGCGGGGGCAAAGGGTGATCGAGCCTCTCACGAGCCTCCGGTATATTTTTGGCAGTGTCCCACAGGCCCCACAGAGAAGAAGAGCTAAATAAGCTTGCAAGAAGCTCTGCCCAGGCATCTGCAGCCTGCAGGGCGGCAGGGAAGTGCCGACAGGTGCGCAGCTCTGCGGGTGCACACAGGTACGCACACGGGAGCCCGGGAGCCCACAGGATCCATACTCCACGGGAGCCCGGGAAGCCACGGGATCCATCCTCCACGGGAGAGCCAGGCTGCTGCCTCTAGCTGGTTTTTCCACACCTGCTTTGATGTCACTTGCCCTCAAAGTGCCGATCACCAACCAACTAGGTGAAAGAAGACTTTCTGCCATGAGAAGAAAAGTAAATAGATTACGTCTGTGCCCTTCTCTGCAGGAGACTCACAAAGGCTTCTTTATAGCTGTGTCCCTGTAGAGCCAAGACCACCCAAGATTTCTGGAGAGACCCAGGCCGTTTCCCGCTGACCCCCGAGCAGCCATTTCAGATGATATATGACTTGCTTCTTGGCAACATGCTTGCTCAGCTCTAATGCTGCCCAGTGGGCTCATCCAGGCTTCCTTGTTAATTAAGCGGTGTGGCAAACCCAATGATATTTTTCCAGATATTATCTGGAATTTTTCCAGAGAAGGTATGTAAGTTTCATGCCCCTCCCCTACTTGTGCCCAGGCAATCTTCAAACCCTGTCTCCTTCCCTAAGATGCTGGCGGCTAGTCCACCCGTGCCCAGGTGTGATGAAGAGTAGGCAGCTGGGTGGGAGGGCTCGCACAGGTGACCTACCTGTGCGAGTGGTAAATCAGAGCAGTTGCCAAGCAGGAACCTGCTATGTGACAAGCATCATGCCAAGTGGTTTACATCCGATGTCACATTTAACTTATACGACACCAGCCTGAGGTCGAGATTCTTTGCCCAGTTTACACTGGGAGAAACCGAGGCTCAGGGAGGTTCATCTGTACAAGGAAGGCCCTCCTGCCAAGAACCCGAGATCCAGACTCAACTGAGCTCCGCTCCAAGCTGGTGTTCTTCAATGCCACACTATAGATTGCTGACGGATTCCTGCAAGTAAGATGAGCTCTCCTAGAAATCAGTCCACCGTCTACTGCTGCCATCATCTTTGAGCGCCCTGTCTCCCCGCTTCCGATCCATTAAGTCCAAATGCTAACACAAGCGAAACGAGCCAGCGTGTCTTAGAGGCAATGCAGCATTTGCCTTGACCTTAATGTTGCCACTCCAGGCCTGATTGATTTTCTTAAATCTATAACTCCTTGGGCTGAATAGCAAAGGAGCGAGGGAATGATCTGCTGTATAATTCTTGCAGGGGGGAGGAGGAACACGAAGACACGAGTGAGCATTTAAATCGAGAAACTCAGCATCCAGCTGTCTTCTCAGTGAGGGCCACATGCGTATTAGGCCATTGATGAGGATAAATTATGCAGGCTGGCTAAGAGTATTTGTCTCCAAGTGGGGATTAGGGCTAGTTGAATTACAATTCCCACTTCTCAAGAGGTAAAACCTCGATCAGAAAAATCATATTTTCCAGACTCAAGACCATGTTGTCTTTTAAACTCTGCTTCCGAAATCTCAGCCCAGAGAGGACTGTTCGGTTTTGTTCCATCTCTAAAAGTCAGTGTTGTGACCCACTGGACACCCACCCACTCCTGGAAGTGTACAAGAACAGGGTGGAGACAAGTGGGACAGGGAGCCTCAAGGAAAGCTCTTGTGCTCCAAAGATCCAGCCATCAGTGAGAAGCAGCAAACGGTCAGTGAGGGGACTAGAACCCAGGGCAAGGGGTTCCTGGCCTGGCTGTGCTGCTCTGGCCCCTAGCAAGGGCCCTTACTTCTCTGAGCTGCCACATCTGTGAAACAACAAGACCCCGGGACACCTGAGTGGCTCAGTTGGTGAAATGTCTGCCTTCGGCTCAGGTCGTGATCCCAGGGTCCTGGGATCGAGTCCCACATCGGGCTCCCTGCTCAGTGGGGAGCCTGCTTCTCCCTCTGCCTCTGCTCCCCACTCTCCCTGCTTGTGTTCTCTCTCTCTCTCTCTCTCTCTGAAAAATAAATAAATAAATAAAATCTTTAAAAAACAAAACACAAAACCCCCTTCCCACTCCCCCTGCGCAGGGGTCTGGAGGGAATATATGAAACTAAAAGTAAACGAACAAACATACATGCTTCAGCTCTTTGGCAGAGGGCACCACAGAAAGAGAAGATGCTGAGATAGCGTGACGGAGCAGAAAGAACCATGCGCTGGAAGGCAAGTGCCCGGGACCGCCCCCGCCCCCGTCCTGATGCTGCCACCAGCTTCGGGTGACCCCAACTTCCTTTCTTTGAGAAAAAGTGAGTACGAGGACCTAAGGTTTCGCGAAAATGTGAATGCTACTGTCTCTCCTGATCTTTCACTGGCCCAGCACTCTGCCACGATCCTTCCCCAGGCAAGGACTGTTCTCCCGCTACTGATGGCTTAGGACAAAAAACTGTGGCCCGGTCGCTGCCTGAGGCTGGGCTCCTGTCCCCTGTGTCCCGGCCAGGAGTCCCCTGCCCTGCAAAGCCTAGGGGTTGGGGCCCCTCGGGCACCACCCCTGACCATGCAAGTGAGAAGCCCCCTGCCTAGGAAATGTCACTGCCCTGGGTCCTTGGGAGGCTGACTCCACATTGTGACAAGGTCTCACACCCCTCAGAGCTCTAGCACCGTGGAGTGGAAAACGGTGTCATCCAAGTGCCCGTCTTGCCCCAGCTCAGGGGCCCGGATGAAGACGACTGCTTAGCCCTCATTCTCGGCCAAGGAAAAGCTGTTCAGACCCACAGGCAGCCTGGGCCTCTGCGCGTGCGCTCTCAGACCTGCCGTTCCACCTAGAGCTGACAGGGTGTCAGCACCTGAGCCTGGGCCCCGGGAGGGCTGCTGAGCTCAGCAGCAAATCCCAGGCTGCCACTCGGCTCCCCCGCTCCCGTCCCCATGGGGAAGGCCACTCCGCCAAGGCCTGGGAACCCCCCCCCCCAGAGGCCCCTAGCCAGGGCACCTGGACCTACCGCGAGCCAGCCGGGCCTCGTGGCAGAACCGCTGCAGGGCCTGGAGCCTCTCGGATCCCGAAGGACTCTTGGGGAGCCTGCGGAAGAGCCGCTGGAGCCTCGCCAGGACGGTTCGGAAGCAGGCGGGAGCCGCCTCGTCACCCCAGCCCTCGGTCATCCCGCTGCGGGGGATCGGCGGCTTCCGTCTGGGCCGGCCGGCAGGGAGAAGGATGAGCGGAGAGTGGGGGCCTCCCGAGACTGGGGCTCTGCTCCAATCAGCCCAGCCAGCTCCTCTTCCCGAAGGGAGTCGCAGGCACCTGCGACGGGGGCCCGGGTCCGAGCTCGGCCTGCACAGCGCCTTCTCCTCCCCAGCTGAGGTCCCTTCCCGCCACCTCCCCCAGTGGAAAACTTTCTATTCCTGGGGCTTTTAGCTTGATAAGATAAAATGCCCCCACCAAACAGGCTGCAGGAAAGAGCCTGCCCCAAGCTTCACGGCTCAGTGGTGTCTGTGAGCCTGAAAATCAATGTCTCCAAAGTTTCAACAGACAGCAGAAGTGACCGGTTATCTCACACCGTGTGCCCAACCCAGGAACTGGTTAATGGATTTCTCTGGGGAGGGCGGAATAAGAATGCTTTACCAGCTGTATAGGCTCCTGCGGGAACCACAGAGCTAATTCACATCCTCCCACGCTAAGCCCAGGGACGGGGAGAGCAGCCGCTTTCAGCCCACCGGGCCCATTAGGAGCCGCTGAGCAGAGAGAGGTGAGCAGCAAAGGGGGCAAGACAGGGAAAAGAAGAAAAGAACAGAGTTTCTCATAAACAGGATAGAAATGTTCTCCTGCCTCAAAACGGTGCTCACAGGGCACCCCTCAGCACTGACTCCCAGAAGCCACCAAGTCCTTAGCGGGGAAGTTCCCAGAGGCCTTGTCGCCCAGGCTAAGACGGGCAGCTGGCACCAGACTGGCAGCAAAGCCTCCCAGGAAAGCTGCTGGGGAGGGGTGCCTGCTTCCGGGGCTGCCCAGAGATTCCAGAACTCATCTGCCAACTGCCAGAGGAGGCCAGTTTCAGACAAAGGAGGGACAGGCGTCCTGCTGTGCGGAGGACTCAGGTGTGCATGGAAATAAAGATGCATTTACACATCTGTGCTCCGGTCCCCTGGCATTAGGTCCAGAAGTCAACGCCTGTGGGTTCAGGCGTGAGCTCTGCAAGTCCGCCTGCAGCTGCCCTCTGGGGTCCACTCCCCTGTGCTGCCGTTTGTCCCCGGGTCACCGGGAACGCTGAGTGGCATCCGAGCTGAAGCCCATGTCCTCGGCCCCACTTAGAGAAGAAACTGTTGGCAGAAAAACCTGTTCCTCCAAACTGGGCCCCCTATCATCTGCCTTTCTTCTAGGAAAGCCAGGTGGAGGGTCCCCCTGTTAGATCACCCCTCACTGTTGAGGGCCTTGGTGCAGAAACAACAAAAACTTGTTTGCAAGTTCGACAATAAAAGTGCATTGTTGGCAAGTCCTTCATTTAAGACAGAAATGCCCTAAAATGGCACCCTCCTCAGGCCCAGACATCAGTTCTTTCTTCCTCGTTCTTCCCAGGGAGACTGGGTTGCTTTGCCCATGGCCTTTTGGGGGGAGGGGGCTCTAGTTTACCCAGCAACTTCTGCAGAGAAGAGGCTGGTCACAAAATGACACTAGGAGCCATCACGCGAGGGCTGGGAGATCCCCGGGGGTTCCAGAGCTCCTGCCCAGGTGAGCCCCGGCCGGGGTGGCATTCCCATTCCCACTCTCAGGGAAGGCAACACGCACGCTAGAGGTCTTCTACGAAGAGTCACAGGTAATGGGGGGAAAACCCCTCCGGAAGGTTCCCCTTGGGGCTCAAGGACTTACTGATCTCACTTCTCCTTTCTCCTCATCACAGAGCTGTTCTTGGACGGGTTAAGCTACCGGAGAAGCCAGCAGGAGAGAACTGGCAGACACGGAGGAAGAGCTTTGGGAGGCTCTAGAATCTTGCCTCCGACACTTTGAAAACTGGATAGATAGACAACTGTAGGGAAGGTCTAGGAGGAGCATTATCCAGGGGCCGGGGGACGCATGCGATGGCCTCTTGTAGCCTCCAGCGGCTAAGCGCCGACCAGAGGACCTGCCTGCTGGGGAGGGAGGCCAGCCGAGGCCCGACACAACTGGAACAAACAGCCTTCGTATCTCAAGTGCGGGCTACAATGTATCCTTACCTCGAAATACCCCATTGATATAAATGTAACTCCAGATCGTTCTTGAAAATATTTGTCACCCGAATATACATTTACGTACTGTTTGTTCATCCCTTTCTCTCAGAAATGGAGTCACAGCTGGGATCTGCTGTTCCCTCGCATAGTAAGGGATCTCCGAGGGCTTTTGTTTTCTTTTCAATCCTTTCCTCTCTTAGAGAAAGGACACAATTGTTTCAACAGAAACCACAAAACCTCCAACTTCCATTCAGCTTGAATGGAAAAAACAGCTTCCTCCAAGTCAGCAAGGCAAGTAAGCAATGATACCCAAATGTAAGACTGATCTGGAGAAACAGAGAGTCAGAGATGGGGTAAGAGTTGGGGCGGGCGGTTCCCCGATTTGCTGGTCCCCATGTGGCCTCACCACGGTCTGGGGTAGGGCCAGAGGTCTGTGAGGCAAACCTCGGTTTACATTAAAGCCCCTAACCAGCCCTTCTTCACCCTAGCTGTCCTTTCTGAGACTCAACCAGTTTTGCTGTGGTTCCTGGTCATGAACTCTGACCCTAGGTCACGGCAAGGAGGAGGCACGGAACAGGAAAAGTACTCCTACCTGTACTCCCATGCCAACTGTACATACTCCAAACACCAGCGGGGGTGCGGCAGGGCCAGAGAAAGACTCTTTTCTCTTTTATCTTGGGACGCAGAAAAACTTCACCTTTTGTTTAAAGATCTCATGATTTACGCATGCTGAAAATCTATTTTGAAACCACACACTGGAAACAGGCTTAAGTGCAGCCAATTCTCAATTATCCAGGCACTGGCTGACTGTCTAGCTGGCACATGGCTCACCCTCTTTTTTTTTTTTTCTGTACCTCTTTTTATGGACATTTCAGCATTCATTGGTGGAAGGGGGGCAGACAAAGGAGGACTCAATGAACTTGCCTGTTCAAATGACATTAGCTTATAAGGCAAAATGCTGCGTTGGGTTCTGGTTGTGTTCTTGCTACTTCCCGTCTGGGTCATCTTAGAGCAGTCCTTTGCCTCCCTGAATGCTGTTTTCTCCCCTGTGAGAGGGCCACGATCCCACCAGCCCTTGCCTACCTTGCAAGCCAGTGCACAAGAAAAGGCTTCCGATGGGGCCAGGCCACCTCTGTTCCCACAATTCTTTTTTTTTTTTTTTTTTTTTGACAGAGAGAGATCACAAGTAGGCAGAGAGGCAGGCAGAGGGAGAGGGGGAAGCAGGCTCCCCGCTGAGCAGAGAGCCCAATGCAGGACTCGATGCCAGGACCCTGAGATCATGACCTGAGCCGAAGACAGAGGCTTAACCCACTGAGCCACCCAGACACCCCATGCTCCCACAATTCTTGTCATTCTCCACTCTCCTTGTTTCATGTAAATGTTCCCATGCTAGCAGACTCATGGGACACCAATTTGTATCTACAGCAAACACGATGATAATTCCTTCCCAGAGCCAGCATCCAGTAGAAACAAAATATGAAAGGATGACAAAGTCAATAAAAGGGGGAAAAAAACAGGGCACCTGGGTGGCTCAGTCGGTTAGACCTCTGCCTTTGGCTCAGGTCACGATCCCAGGGTCCTGGGATCGAGTCCGGCATCTGGGTCCCCACTCAGCAGGGTGTCTGCTTCTCCCTGATGTTTAGGTATGATTTCTTCAAGGTCCGTGTTTTCATTCTCTAGCAGCCACTGCAGACATCTGGGTGAGATCCGCCCCTGCCCTGGAAATGTTTGCTCAAGAAACAGGGAGGGGGAGCCGAAGGTGGGGTGCAGGCCTTCGCGGCAGAGTAAACATGAGCCAGCCCCGCTGTGGTCACAGGTGAGTGACAGACCCTGCTCCCTGCCTCCCCAGCACCACCTTCCTGCGAACCCTCGAACCCTCGAACCCTCGGTACCATGTGAGCTCGAGCTTTTCTCCCTGATGCCCTCGGTGGAGCCAAGGCGGTAGGTGTGGGTGGGTAGGACAATCCTGAAGCTGGGATGTTCTACAGAAACCAGAGGGCACCGGTCAGGACAGGATATTCTCCCCAGGGAGGCCGCACCCGTGGCTACTTTGCTGGGAGGGATCTCTGCTGTTCTTCTTCCTTCCTGTCCCAAAGGGGCAAAAGAAGAAGCTAACATCACTGCTTTTTCTGTGGGTGTATCTCTCAAGAACTTTCTCTCTGCCAAGAACCACAGGCAGGCTGCAACAGGCCCCACATGAACTTGTCAGCCACTCGGGCCAGAGACCACACCACAGAGGGTTCTCGGGGTGCACTGGGCTCTGCCCAGGTCTCTGCATGGTATGTGCGGTGCTTCAGAGAGCACCCAAACATCACCCCCCCCCCCGAGGCCTGAGTCGAGATAGTCTTAACCTCGGGGCGGGGCTCCCACGGCAAGTCCCCCCACCCCTGCACTGATGTGATTCCACTTAAACCAGAGCCCCCGGGGAAGAGAGCCCGCTGCCCCGCCTGACATCATCACCTTGGCCTCCTCGCTCTCTCCCCAAAGCTGAAAAGCTGGCTCGGCTCCCCTCCCAACCCTAAGATTCTACCCTGAACATGTGGAGAGAAGCTTGCCAAATCTCTTGGAAAAAAACCCCACGAATGACTAAATGCCCAGCCATCTCCCCCGTCAGGGCTGGCCTTCCCAGCATCGGGGCCGCCGGCCCTCCCCGACCCAGGCAGCAGAGAGCCGGGCCCCAGCCGGGCCCCAGCAGGGCCGGTGGGCGGCCTGGGGGGCAGCCAGCACCCGGCCACCAGCACAGCAGATCTGTGAGTGAGAGGGAAGGCTAGCTGCCCACGGAAGCTCGGGCTGGGGCGGGGGGTGGGGGGCACATTCCGTTCGCATGCTCTGTGCACCCACAAATATTCACCTGCTCAAGAATCTTCACCTTGTCATCTGAGGAATGCGAACAGGAAGGGATTCTGATAAGGCCAGAGGTGCATTTACAGCTTCCTCACCAGCCTTAATCGTACCCCGGGCACAGCAGGAGTGGCTAGCCGTGCCTTCTGTGGGAAACAGGAATGGGGTGGGAGCCAGAGAGGGCTCCGTGGAAGAGCCCCCAGGGGCACCATTTCTGACACAGAAATGCTGGAGACGGCCTGGAGGAGGGAAATGACCCGACGGCCTGAGCTGGCCCCACGGCCTTCAAGGCCAGCCAGGTCTGCCCACCTGGGAGGTTCTAACCTTGTCCTGCCCCAGCCAGGGGGACGGGCGCCGCCTCCTTGCCCACGCAAGCCCTTGGCTGCCGCATCCCTGCTTTCTGACCTCAGGAAGCCGTTCCAAGGATGAATGCGGAAGCGAGCATGAAAATCCTTTGGGCTCTTCAGGGAAAAGGCACTCCTGGCCTGTGAAGAATCCTTCCTGTGCTTGGAGGTGGGCTGGGCCTGGCCTGCGCCTATGGCCCTGTGTCCGCACACACTCTCCCCTGCCCCCCACGGGCCCCAGCCCATGGCAGGAGCCACTTCACCAGCCAGGCAGGGCCCTGGGGGCCGGGCAGGGGATGGTCTTTTCCCTGTCACTCTGGGCCGACCTGCCAGGCGGAGCCCAGGCTGAGTGACTGATAAACTTGGGGGGAAGAGCGAGGATCCCAGACCAAAGCCTCAGCGCTGAGGGGAGATGTCAATTCACTTCCACCTAATAACTCTGCGGGATCAGCAGGCGAACACACACGTTCATTACCAAGTCTAATTAGGCTGGCAGACAAGTGGCATTAATCATTTTTGACTGTACCTGGGATTCAAGCCCCCTTCCCTCCATAATCAGAAAATTTCATGCTCTGATGAAGTGGGGGGACAATTAAGCCCACATTTAATGCTTTCACTTTCATCTTTCCAGAAGACAGGAAGCAGGGAGGAGAGGAAACAAGATACAGCTTGGGGACCTCAGGAGGCCTCCCTCGAAGCATTCCATATCTGTTCTCTGTCCCCAAACACACACACACACACACACACACACACACACACACACACACACACACACACACTCCACTAGGACTTTTCCTAGGAGAAGACCCCAATTAGAGCCCAGGGCAGGGGGAATGAGAGAGGGGGCGCTCCACTGTCTTGAACAACTCTACGTCCTTTTCCCCCACCTCCCCAGCCAAAGTGGGCTCCCAGTCCAGGAAAAGACCTCAAGCTACACACGTCAAAACTTCTGGGTGTACCGGACAAACAGAATACTTTCCAAGTGCCCAGGAGTTCTCGGGTCTGCTGCAGGGTGACTCAGTGTCAATGTCCAGTAACCTCTTCTACAAAGAAATCACCGCAAGAGATGACTCCCCAGGACCCAGTGGCTGTCACATGGGCGGGTCCAGTCTTCACAGAGAGGTGGGTTAAGCCCAGCCATTCATGAAGTGACAAGACAGAGCTGGGAGGGCTGGGCAAGGGGCCCCGTGGGACATCAGTCTCACTCACCCCAGAAGGTCCCCTGTCCCTGAGGTACCATGGCGAGCGCCTCCTCTTCGCATCGTAACGACACATCCATCGAGTGGGGGGTAGGATAAGGAGCCCCAGCGCAGCCCTTTCAACCCTGTAATTCCAATCCCATAACACTTCGTAGTTCTGAACAATGGATGACGCCGCCAGACAAGACTCTAGGCACTCACGAGCATCATGGAAGGGATGTCCAAGCAGCCCTCCTTGAATCTGGAGCTGACTTTGGTTTCCCCACTTTCCAGACTTTTTCTAGTCCGGATGGCTTACGTATCCACACAATGAGATGAAAGGTAAAAGGTCAACTCTATGTGCCTTCTACGGAAGAAAGGGTCCATGACCTCTAACAGGCATTTCTTGATAGCAAAGCCAAAGGGCAGCAGGTAACTTTCGCAGGGTGTTTGCTGTCGGCCCTGCCCCCACCCCCCGAGTGCTGGAAGGGGCTCTCACCACTGCCACTGCCCCCACCCCAAAGCACACATGCCTCCTCGTGGAGTCATCTCTCTCTCTCTGTCTCTCTGTCTCTCTCTCTCTCTCTCTCTTCCAATCCCCACTGGATTTCTACCTCTATCTAATAAACAGGATTTCTTTAATCCTGGAAATTAATATTAACTCTGAACCTCCTGGCGGGCAAATCCAGCCTTACCCAGAGTCAGTTACAGACCTGGAAGCAGGGGTAAGGCTAAGTTAGAGGGGCTTTCCCTAAAGAGGCAGACAGTAGGAAGATAGCTTTCTAAAAGTTTCCCTTAGGGGCGCCTGGGTGGCTCAGTGGGTTAAAGCCTCTGCTTTCGGCTCAGGTCATGATCTCAGGGTCCTGGGATCGAGGCCCGCATCGGGCTCTCTGCTCAGCGGGGAGCCTGCTTCCTCCTCTCTCTCTCTCTGCCTGCCTCTCTGCCTACTTGTAATCTCTCTCTGTGTGTCAAATAAATAAATAAAATCTTTAAAAAAAAAATAAAAAAAAAATAAAAGTTTCCCTTATTACAAGCCCATCTTGGGGTGCCTGGGTGGCTCAGTCGGTTCAGCATCTGCCTTCGGTTCAGGTCATGATCCCAGAGTCCTAGGATCCAGCCATACATCAGGCTCCCTGCTCAGCGGGAAGCCTGCTTCTCCCTCTCCCACTCCCCCTGCTTGTATTCCCTCTCTGGCTGTGTCTCTCTCTGTCAAATAAATAAAATCTTAAAAAAAAAAAAAGAAAAAAAGCCCATCTTCCCGACATGGCTCCCACCGTCAGCCTCCTGCCCAGACCAGAGGTCCTTCGTGTACCACTGCCCTTCTGCTTGTTTCCAAGAGCACAGAGATTTAAAAGGAAAAACAAGCCACCACCTTCACCAAATGCTACAAACCGAGGCTGCTCTGTGCCTGGCACTTTGTTGGGGGCAAGTGATACAAAGACAAGGCGCCAATGTCTCGGGGCTCTCGAAGCCACTGACATTCGGCGAGGACAGTCCTCAACCACAGGAGGCAGGAGTGGAGTTTCTGGAGGACAATTAATACCCACACATCCTGGGATGCTCATGGCACACACTTCCCGCTTAGTTCAGCCCCACAGGGTTCGAGAACTGTACTCACTGCTTGGAAAGGTGACCTTGGAGGTGCCATGAACCCAGACAAGTTGTGACAGCTGTTGGATGGGAGGGGATAGCAATGACACCCATGTTGCATTAAATGTTCATAATGCCTTTTGCCAGGCACTGTGTTAAGCACTTTACATATATTAATTCATTTAATTCTCACATTAACACAGTGAAGTAGGTAATGTTATTAACCCCATTTTTTTGTAACAAGGAAGCGGAGCACAGAGAGGCCCAGAACGACACAGAGATTAAGTGGCGGAGTAAGGATTCGAACTCAGGTCTTCTGGTTTCAGTCTGTTCTCTTAATCTCTGCCAGCTACTGCCTTTTAGAGTCATATTTCTGAACCTTGCTCTTCAAAACAAAGAAAAAACAAACGAAGCCCACCATGGAATTAGATCTTCAACTTAAAGAAAGATGCTCGGTGAGTCTGGCCAGCTGTGTCTTCACCTGCCTGCGGCTCATGTGCACATCAGAACAGTTCTCAACAGTTCCCATCCAGACACGGGTCCACAAGTAGTTAAATATCAATAATGACAAACAGCAGCTCCGCTCCTTCTCTGGTATTCAGAAGTCCCTGGTTGATGGAGTCCCCAAATGTCTTACTACTGACTAGAATTCCAGCAAAGTGGATTTGCCAGAATTCCAGCACAACTAAATCCATGACGGTGAGAATACGCCTGTCTGTGTTTATAGCATCGGGGGACATAGTAAAGGACCCTAGGACCCTTGAGAGGGCGACCATTGCCAAGACATCCGTGGATGGCAAGTTACACGTGATTCTACTGTAAGGTCAGGAGCCTTGACCAAGTGACAGCAGTGCCCACAACACACACCTCTACTGAGTTTGCTCTTTCCTTTTGTCTTCGCACCTAAGCTGGGAGTTCTGGTGGTGGAGGGAGCATCACCTCCTTCCCCCTCCAATCTTTTCCTTCCAGCTGACCATGGCTTAGAATGTGAGCTTTCCTTCCCTGAAGCCAGGAGGCACCCCGTACAGCCTTTGCTGTGAACTGGGGGCACGGACAGGCAAGGTAGGGTTTTCCTGATGGGGAAGTGGCCGCTGCAGTCGGACGGGAGCCCTGGGCCTTTGCTCCAGGGGGAAGGGCCTTTGCTGACACATACAAACCACAAGCCATTTCCAGAGACGCCTGTTAGGGGCTGTGCCATCCTCTGTGCTTTGTACTTCAGACATTTAAACTCTCTCTATAAACACATAAACACATGGATGTGGATAACCTCCACCAAACATGGCAACTGCACATATGGGGGTGGGGAGAGGACAGGCGTTAAAGAAACACACACACACCTAACTGTACCAGGAGAAAAATAACCCCCACCCCCAAGAACACTGCACATTTGCTCAGAAAGTCTACACCCTGGGTGTCTAGTGGTCTACAGTCAGGTTTTGAGAAGAGTCTGACTCCAAAGGAGGCTGGAGGAGCCTGAGAGCTCCGGGGAGGAAAGTACTGGACAGAGGTTGGGGAATTTTAAAGCCTGACGACTGGTGCGGTAACCTAGGAGGAGGAAGAGATGAAGGGGGAAGAGGAAGAGGAGGGGAGACAGGGCACCGCCAAACATTAGAGCAGAGTCCAAAGGTTTGAGGGGCCAGAGGTGAAAGGCAAAGGGGGGCCACAGGTCCAGGGCGCCCTCAAGCTCGCTTCAACCTTACAGTCCATTTCCATTCAAAGCCTAAGCAGGTCTCTTTCCGGTCCCATCAGTGCGCCCTGAAGGAGAGGCGTACCACAGGGGGCCATGTCCCGAGGCCTGCCCGCCCGTACCACCGGCGACAAACAAGCCATATTCCCATTAACCCTAATAAGCACGGGTCACAGGGCCACATCAATACCAGTCTCAAGACCCACCGTCAAGAAGCTACAACAAAAGCAAGAGGGTGCGTGGGAGACAACGGAATGACCTTGCCGCCGTGGTCATCATCCCCAGCCTGAGTGTGCGTGAGTGTGCGTGTGCGTGTGTGGACGGGTGAGGTATGCACCTGTCAGGGAGAGGCACTCGTTGAACACAGCACCCCCATACCCGGGCGGTGGGCAGTCCCTAAAGCGTACCCGCCAGGGGACCAAGAGCACAGTCTGCCGGGCGTGTCTGCCTCGGCTCAAGTGGAGAAGGGCAACGCCGCTCCCCTGCGCCCGCCCCGCGGCGGTTCCCCGGCGGACTGCGGGCTTCCCGCGCGCCCCTCCCCTGCCCGGCCCCCCGCACTCACTAGCGCAGCGCAGCGCCTGCCGCAGCACCTCTCGTCCGCACAGGTCGCACCAGCCCCGGCCGCTCCGCAGCGCCAGGTCGGCGAAGCTGTGCCCCTCGCCGCGCTCCACGGGGACGCGGGGATCCTGCGGCTGCTCGAAGATGCTCCGCACGTCGCGGGGCCGGGGCGCTCCAGGCCGCCGCCGCAGTCTCTGCTGCAGACCCGGCCGGAGAGGGCGCGCGGGTCGCGAGGCCCGCGGTTGGGGCTCCGGGTCCCCCCGGG